>JACCGJ010001734.1:14533-100461 GCA_013407085.1 Atriophallophorus winterbourni
CTAACTCTGAGGCCGAGCATTGCAGGTCTTCTTTGATAGTAGAACAAATTTCAAGAGGAACGAGTGGTACATTTTCAGTCCATCTATTAGGATCGGGCTGACAAGCCAGAGAGGCCTTGAGCTGCCGGTAGAAGCGTTTAATCAATCCATTGGTAGGCGGTGGTTCGGATGTGCTGACAGCCAAGCAGTCGAGTCAAATCTCGAAACAATGTCCATTGAAACTGAGCGCCACGGTCGGTTGTGATGCTAGATGATGTGCCAAAATTGGCAATCTAGTGTTTGACGAAGGCGCGCGCTACAGTCTCTGAACACGTGTCTTTAATCGGAACAGAAATCGGCCATCGAGTAAAGCGATCAATCGCCGTTGAAATGAATGAATATCCGTTTGATGATGACAAAGGACGGATGAGGTCAAGATGCACTATTTATGTAGCCTACATTTTATCCTCATTTTCGACTTTAGACTGTGGGTACACTTCGGAAGTCTTACAATGTAGAATTGAACGAATATCTGACAAAGCATTTTGGAATTTCAGCCTTGTAATGGCCGCAGAGAATTGCCAAAATGCCCAAAACATCCAACTAGATACGAAAAGTCTCCGACTTGGACTGCGAAGAATTCGTAACCAAAATTCTTAAATTATTTTTCGCTGGTAAATCCATGCTCTTGTGGATAACAACGCACACACGCTAGAAGCAAGCCATTAATTTTGCCCTGAATTAAATTCTCTAAATTTTTCCATCACAAAGTTGAGTGTATTCTTACTTTTACTTTTAATTTAATTTTGTGCGTTTGGCTCCACTCATGGATTAGCCGGCTTCACTCATGTTTCGGGTTACACAAACTCACAAACGTCAATCCATTATCGTTCCCTCCTCCAAGCACCGTCGATGGTGCGATGTCCCAAGGCGTCCACAAACTTCTTCACAGCAGGAAGTAGGATCCCAATTGACCGCCTTGTTACTGACGCTAAAAGCAAACGGGTTTGGTTTCGATGACCAGTTTTATGATTGTTAAATCCGCCTTTTGGAGGACACGGCCAAACCAGTGTAGTCTTTGCCGTTAGATTTGAACGGAATGCGGAGATATTTCGTTGCATCGCGCCCAAAAGTCAGCGTTAGATACCCCGTCAAAATTTCTGACGCTTGAGATTAACCATAGGCACTAAGTGTCTAAATCTTCTAAAGGTCTTATACCCTTGACCTTTGCGGCAATGTTTCATTTCCATAAAGCAGATTGTGAAGGTTTCCTGCTCGATGAACTAGCATTTTAGATTTAAGCCTGAATTCGGGCTTGCGCGAAAGAGTGCCTTTCAATTGTGTAAACGCATTGCGCACATGATCGAACCTTAGCTTCACTTCATTTTTCGCCTGATCATTTGGTAAAATATTTTAGCCAACGTATTCGAAGACTGGAGTATACTGAAGCGAAGAGCCCTGAACGTTCATTTGTTAGATGTCAGATGTAACGGTATAAGCAATTACTTGGATTTAGCTTAGTTTATCGCGAGACCGACTTTTACAGCAGTTCAACATTTGATGTTTAAAAGCATTTGCAGCATTTCGGAATCCTCGCTCAAATCATCTACATTAATAGCGTAGTCGAGATAGGAGACCCGTTGAAACTTGAACATCTTGATAGAACGCTTATGCATGGTTCAGAATCTAGTCGATTCCGTGGTACGAATACTGAAACGAAAGATGGTTTCAAGGTTGTCACAGCCGGGGGCCGTTTGGGTATAAGCTCCCAAATTCCAAAAATGCTCCAATGGGGTGGGTCTCATATTGACCCTGACAACCAATTCCAGCTTCTGGCCTGCACGCATGGTTCTGTGTGACCCGGCGGAACTGCCACTACTGACAGGAGAAAGGGCGAAGTTGACTGACTGCCGCCTCGAATCCAGCATGCTTCAGGCAGGTGGAGCTCGCAAGTCCATGAAGGCGGTACACCAAGGGGAAGAAAAACTCTTATCTCAAACCTATACTGCCTTGTGGCTACACCCAATCATGAAAAAGACCTCGGAGTCAACGTGAAGGAAAATTCCAGAGCCGGATTCCCGTTAGGCATTTCGAAGTTTTATTTAACTTCGTCTTGCCAACTCCTGCGAAGGCATCGTTGTAAATATGTATCAGCCTTGCTATTCCTCCGATTCCTTTAGTGTCGTGAAGAGGTCGCACTTGCTTCATGGTCCACATCTAGTTCTCCATATTGAACTACCCTGGCGTATATCACACCGCAAAAATGGTGAGGACACTCCATTTCCCTTCTGCGGAAAATAACACGGAGACAGAATATACTGGTTAAAAGCTATGGCTCTACTGGCGTAGAGCTCATCACCTGGGGCTGCTCTTGACGGTGGAATAGATTTACGGGTCTCATCGGACGGCTACCGACCGTCTCAAGCTGAGCAGCCCCAAGTCAATAAGGTACCGTCTTGCCACGATCTGTTATCCTCATTGGGTGCATGGGGATTGGGAAAGAACCAACACGCAGACTGTAGTTTTCCGCACCAGCAAAACGAAATATTAAATAATAAAGAACAGATCTGAAACTTGAAACCTGGAACGTCAGGTCCATGCTTTCAGGATTTCATGACGACGTCTTGAATATCTGAGGCGTAAGAAAATCAGCTGTGATTAACAATGAGCCAAAGAGGCTGCATGTCGACGTGGCTGTCCTGCAAAAGACGCGATTACCAGACACTGCCTAACTAACAGAAAGAGATTACTCATTTCTGGAAAGGAAGAGGTTCTGATGAGCCTCGACTGCGTGGAGTTGGGTTTGCCGTGCTAAACGACCTACTGAAAGCACAAGAACCGAGCAGCAGTGGGAGCGAACGGCTTTGAACTTGAAATTTGAAGCGCATTACTGGAAACTTCACGTTGATCAACGTTTATTTACCGACGCTTTCTTTGACGCCTGCTAAAAAAGACGCTTTTTATCATCACCTCTCAACAGTTCTCAAAAACGTGCCACAAAGAAATTGTGTAGTGGTGTTGGGTGATTTCCATGCCAGAATTGGTGCAGATTTTGAGTCTTCGCAAAACATTTTCGGAAGGTTCGCGTAGGCAAAACCAATTAAAATAGACAAGGCGTTCTAAAACTCTGCACACAGTTCAATCTTTGTGTCAGTAACAGTTTTTTTAAACAAAACCACAGCATAAAGTCACTTGGAAACATCCTCGCTCTAAGCATTGGCATCAGCTTGATCTTATTCTTGTTAGGCGCACTAATATAGGAAGTGAACTGCTCATTGAATCGTATCAAAGCGGAGAATGCGACACTGATTATTTACTGGTCTGTGCAAAACTGAAGCTTCCACACACTAGATCGCACCAATTTATTTGATAAGCCTAAGATTGACGTCACTCGCATGTGCGAAAGTAATCTAGCTGCGCTGCAAACGCCTTCACAGACGAGTTCAACAAGACAACCCTACTCGAATCGGGTTCAGAAATCTAGGAATTGATGAAAAGCTGCTTACGCTGAGTCGCACTTTCCATCTGTAGTAAAAGAAAGCTCGAACCAGCGACTGGTTCGAAGCAAAAGCTTCTCAGGTGACTGCTGTATTATATGAGAAAAGTTCAGCATTCTTGAGGTACAAAGGTATGCCAACAAATGAAAACTTACGACTTCTAAGAGCAGCTATAAGTAAGGTCGAACAGACTGCAAGACGGTGTGCAAATGACTATTGAATTAAAATTAGCCTCAGTGTCCAAAACCTGCGGTTTCTGGAAATTTTCACGGTATGTATGATGGGATCAAGAGAGATTTTGGAGCAAATAAACTTAAAATCGCTTCCATTAAGTCTGCATCTGGTAACCCGGTTGTCGACAAAACTCAGTAGATGGAAAGATGGGTAGAGCACTTTTTCTCTCTCGACTCTACGAACAGTACGGTTTTACCGCATGTACTTGAAAATGTCGAGTGGTTGCCGACCATTGAATATCTAGATACTCTCCGTACTTTCGATTAGATCAATGGGACAATCAACAGCTTAGCGAATAGTAAGGCCCCTGGTGACGACAGAATTTCACCTGCGCTCATCAAATGCTGTAGATCAGCAATATTACAACCTCTTCACCATTTGCTTCTTCAGTGCTGGCAGGAGGAGTGTGTCCACAAGGGATGTAAGACACAAAGATCATCACGCTATTTGAGAATAACGGTGATAGAGGCGACTGCAACAATTACAGAGAAATCTCCCTTCTGAATGTTGTTTGCAAATTGTTTGCTAAAGCCTCACACATCTGGCTACAAGTTTTTGCTGAAATAATTTACTCCGAATCTCAGAGCGGCTGCCGCAGGGTAAGATCAGCCGTTGACATGATATTCTCACTTAGTGAACTTCAAGATAAGTGTCGGGAACAGCGTACACTTTTATACGCTGTTTTTATTGATTCGATAAAAGCATTCGAATGAGTCAACAGGGAGGGTCTTTCCAAAATGCTTGATCGAATAGGTTGCCCCCCAAAATTAATCAAACTTGTTATTTCGTTCTACTCTGTCATGAAGGGCTCAGTCCATTTGAACGGTTTTAGTTGAGTAGCCTTTAAAATTCGCCGAGGTGACAAACAAGGGTGTGCTCTTCCTGCTACGCGTTTCGATATTTTCATAACTCTGCTATCGGAGCACGGTTTTCGGACGAAAACAGAAGGCATTTAAGTTGCTCCGAATCTCTCTTTTATGGCGAGGACAGAAGGCATTTACCTACGCACGCGAAGTGATGGCAAGCTTTTCAACCTGAACCGGTTTAGAGCACAGACCAAGGCACGGGATGTGCAAATCCGTGACCTGTTTGTTTGTCGATGCAGCCTTTATTGCTTTACTGTGTTGCAGTAAAACCTCAACCACCTGTGCAAGACAAACGGAAGCTGAATGCTTTCCATCGACGAATCATCCGTCCTATCTTACACATATTGTGGATGGACAGAGTGACTATTGCTGAATTGCTTTTAGAAGCTGGTAGATAGAGCATGTTTACCTTACTATGACAGCGCCGACTGCGGTGGCTTCGTCATGTCAACAGAATGGAAACTAGTAGTATTCGAAAGAACTACTCTATGATGAGTTGCAAGCAGGAATTCGACTGTTAAGCAGAGCACACTTGAGGTAAAAAGACGTTTGCAGAAGAGATATGAAAGCTCTTGGCATTTACTCGCGAGTTGGAAGAACTTATCTTTGAATGCACACATTGGATACATTGTGTAAAGCGTCGGCTGCAAGCTCGGGATAAGCAGATACAGCTCTTGGCTGCTGGGAGCAGATTACGCCGCCGGCGAGAAACTGACGCCTTGCAACTAAGTTCTGTCTATCATTGCAAGCGCTGCGGGAGAGATTGTTCCTCCCAAATCGGACTCTTTAGTCATTCTTAAAGCTGTAAAATATGAAAATTCATGCGATTTTGATGTACATCCATGGTCAATGTCGACCGAAGAAGGCCAACTTACAATCTATTCGTCACCATTGGTACATGTATTATCTAACACATGCTGCCGTTTTGAATCACCAAGAGTTTTGCACCCATTCTTCCATCAGTACTACAATACTAACGCTTATTTTGATGTCTTTGTTAACCAATCCTAACTACATCGTACACCTCTTTCTCGACTCTAAAATAAATGGAAAATGCTGAATTCTCTTTCTTAGCAACAAATCAATTAATTTGTAAATGTGTGTGAGATCAACAAACAAAGCAGCACACTACTTCAAACCAAAGCATGTATGGGCTATAAATCACTGCCTGCAGTGATATTGAAAATATACTGTAGAAGTTAAACCAGCGATATTAAAAATATACTGTAGAAGTTAAAACATGAAATTGGATAAAGGAAAAATAACAAGACTATTTAAATCCACTGATCTCAAATTTTCATAAAGCCTTGGCATTTCTGAAATATTTTCCGACTGTTTTATAGGCTTGATCCTCGATTATACCCGGTTAATAAGGCAGTCATCAAAAGGCCTGACAGCGTGGCTCTTCTCGAAGTGTTATTCATTCATTCTAAGTGCGGTGAAACCGAACACTTGCAGCAAATATTCAACACAAATCAGTTTATATGCACGGCACTAATTCCTAAATAATTAAGCACATATTGTTTAAACTTGCGGAAACCTACATCGTCTATTTATCACCTACTTGTGAAATAGATTTAGTCACAAAATGTAAAAATTGATCTAACCAGAACTCATTGTCTTCACCTGATGGCAAGCAGCCAGAAACCGGTAGTGGTGTGTAAGGGATGGGGATGCGACCACTACAATACATTGGTCTTAAATATGCGCCTCGAGCGCTTAGCTAGGAATCACTTTGTGGTTCTGTATTTGATACTCGTGTTTCTTTGTAAGGACCCTATATAACAGTGGCATACAAGTTTAACTTTGTTTACCGCTTTTCCACTGTTTCAAGGCTCACTCAACCTGATCTTACTATCTCCACCTAATGATGGCAAACAGCCAGAAACCGGTAGTGGTGCGACGGGTAAGAGTATGTGAGCGCCAAAATACACTGATCTAGCACGGTTTTAATACAAAGGTTTGTATCCATTCTGTAGTTTTTTTACTAAAGACTGAATAAGGATGACTTCAACAAATTAAATTATGTTTGTTATCAAAATGTGGTAACCAAGAAACTGTTTGATGGACAATGAATTTGAGATTTCATCCGGACATATTTTTTAACCACAGATTGCTTGCAGTCAAGATTGGTTTTAAAAAGGTTGATGTTTTCTGCGAAACTCGAAGAAAATATAGCATACTTTTCTTTCTGGATAAGCACAGCCAGCCGTTAGTTAGTACCATATCTCCGAACGCAACAAACGGACCGCTACTTTTTTATCTTCAATTAATAATTGGCAGCAATATTTACTTCTTGTTGGAGGTTACTGATTACCTTAAACTATTCGTTATTAGATAATCATGGGGCCTGTGACACGGAATTGGTCAATCAAATTCTTAAGTGCTGTGTACATATTATCTACTCATATGATTAGGAGGCGGTTTCGTATTTCGCAACAAGAACATTTACTACGTCTAGGTCATTTTTACACTAAACAATTTGCGTCTGCTACTGATGGTGAATGAATTTTTCGTATTTGTGAGAGGTTTCAATGCTGTCCAGTCAACAGTGTGTACGTTCTCGCACTAATCTACAATGCTTAACGAAAACCATTTAAATTGACAAATAGCGAATGAGAACTACCGTTTTGCATCTATTTACAACTCACATATAGTTTTCCGTACATTTATTCTTTTATAAATTATATTTGGATAACAATTTTTTTGCACGCTCAACTTGTTCAAGTAAGATCGCATCGGTTTTTCGTGAATTTGTGTTTCCGGTCTTATCCTGACAGTAATCTGCTTGACATATCTCTCAGTCTGGAAAGAATTCAAGGAATATGAGTTTTCGCGAAATTCTGAATGAAGATATAGTATTACGTTAATATAAGACATTCACACCTCCCAAAATTCCATGATTTCTTATCTAATTTCTGATAGCTAACATTCCCTAATTTTCCGCTCCATGCACTTCAAATAGACGTAGTATTCTTAACAACAATGAAGAGTTTTCAGAATTAACTTGATACCGCGTTGATCAATAAATATCGTTAGTTTTTCAATTGAAATTCGACATAACTCGCAGGTAGTCTTTAAGTTTATTTTAAATTATCGGTAAGGAGATTTGTTCGTTTTTATGACAATTACACAACAAGACAATATTTAACATATTGCAGGGACAATAGTGCACTGAGAGTAATATGGCTTTTAATTAGCAACCCAGCCACAAGCCGTTCTTTTTCAACTTAGCTGACATACTTTCTCCCTCTTATTTTTGATAGATGCTGACGGAGTAATTACCGTGTGCGCTTCATCAGTGATTCTTCAGGAGCGATGGATGAGTATATATTCTTAATTTTTATTCAGTAGATAAAAATCGAAACTTCGCATTTTCACCCAAAATGGACGAGAATGAAACAAAAAGTATATTAAAATATTTCCAGTGATTTTTTCAGAATAAGATTTGTTTAAATTAATTAATACAAAGTTACAAACCGAGTAATTTTTCTGAAATGAATTCAGTCATCTCTGAAACTGCTAAGCCCATTACCATCCCACCAGAATATGTGCAGTACGCTGAAAAACACAATCTCTATAATTTAACCCATGTAAGCCTCTTTAATTATAATTCAACAGCGCCTCTTGCAAAGCATTATAATAGACCGTCCAAGTGATCCTATAACTTACTTAATTGAATTGCTAAATAGCTACGTTGAATATGGTTAGTAATTCTATACCTTATTTGAAATAAAGTGCCATCTATATTTCTTTTTGGTCCGATATCGTCTGGTAAAAGGACACTTGCTGATTTACTGTCTGCAAAATTGAATTGCAGTGTCATTTCCAAAGAGGATCTATTTCAAAAATATCAACAAAGCCAGGTGAGACTATAATAATTATTATTTGAGCGTGAAAGTTCAACAATCCTATCCGTTTTAACCACAAATCTGACATAAATCAAAAATATTTTTATCAATAAACTGTTTAGTAATTTATACTAATAATCGGTTTCAGTATCTTATTGAACAATTAAAACTGATATTTTCACGAATGACTCGTGTATCATCAGCCTTATACTGCAACTGCAATATCAGTTATTTATCACATCAGCATAATTTGTTTATCTTTTTATCTTCTGTATAGACGCTTTACATTCTGTCCATTGGCATAATTCAACCATTACAACACTGGATTTTAAGTTTATTCTATGATCGAGTAAAAATATCAATATCATTTTCAGTAACCCTCGAGTTTTGATTTGTGTACATAGTTGAATCTGAAACCATTTAACCGTGTGATTCACAAGTCTTCTCTAAAAATAAAATAATGCAACAGATTTGTTCAAAAAAAGAATGTTGATCGAGAAAAATATTAACAAATAAGAAATAAAGTACATTGATTAGTGAAAATAAATAATATCAATTAGCATAAATTGTTATCGGGTTTTGTTATTTTATTTTAATTATAGAGATAGAGACTAGTTAACGGCACGTTATTATGGGTTCTTAAGTTGAATAATTATTGAATGCCGAATAGGTTTTGATCCGTGTATTTGAACGCGGATAAATTACCATATCATTGTCTACAGTCTGGTATTTGGTTTAACTTTACCTTAACCCTTAGGATCGTGGCTTTAAATCTCACCTTAGTGAGATGTTATAAAATGCATATCAACTCAGATAAAACTGAAACTCTAATACAGTTCTTTTAGTGAAGGCTATAGTGATCCACTCAAAAGATGCTGGAGCAAGAAATACTAATCAGGTTGGAGCGGGTTCTAACTAATGTTTCGCTTTTAATTCAGAATAGAGCGTTGTATTTAATCAACATTCAATTAACCACATGTAAGTGGCGTTAAAGCCAGACAGCGTATTATGTAACAAATTTATGTTATGCTTATCTGCTAGTTGTTATTTTTGTTGTTCTTATTTAGCATAGAGCATTTTTTCAGAGAATACTGATTGTAAATCTATATTAGAGTTTAACCTGAAGCCTAGAACTTACTAAATGCAAGAAATTCAAGTGAAAGCGACATGATGTAGGATCTCTCAAAGACACAAAATCTAACTTTCACAAACAGCACAGTTAACCACCGTATGCGAGAGAAAATACAGTCGAGAATTTTCTGAAATTTGAAAAACTAAAGTATATTATAGTCCAAAAATGCATTGAATGATGCGCAAATTAGTCATTCTGGTTGTTGGTTAATTTTTGTTTAAAATCTTCGCCTCGAGTGCTTAGGCAGTGTGATAAACGAAGTAAAATTTTAGGGTTCCAACTAAATTATAAAGATATTTAAATCATTGACCATGTTAAAATTTTTCGGGATAGGATTGGCTAACAGAATTAGTTGTCGTATGTTGTATATCCTTATTAATGTGAACGCAAAGAAAGTCAAATTTGTTAAGAAGCAAATCAATAGGTATTTTGGGATTCTGTTAAATTTTGTCGAATGCTGATTGAGTTGCAATATGCTGTGTTTTGCTGGTTCAGATAAAGAACTAACTCAATATTTTCGACTTAAACTTTAAATATATGATTTTATCGTCGTCCAATTATTGTTCAGATTTGCCGGTGCTATGTATATGAGTAATGAGCTTTAGTACAGACTGGTTCATTGTTTTTGACATTCTTCTGTCGAGTGTTTGAAATACGGTCTAGATTTTTCAGATGGGATAAAATTCACTGGTGTAGGGCATCTGCGTGTGAAAAAATTTATTTATTGTCAAATCATCAAGTCTCGTTCGATAGTCGACGAAGAAACCTCGAACGTTTTTTTCTGTCGATAACCATTGTGTTTGAACATATTATTGTTTAAAAGTATAATCACTCGTTCTGTGAGTATTTTTAGACTCGGAGTGATACGGTGGGAATCAGTTATATTTAATTCATGATGATTCGCGAAACGGTTTGAACAAATATGACGTAAATTGTGTTTATTTGACGAAAATGAACATCTTTTGGCCATGTTTGGTAAATATCTGACTGAGTGAAGGAATTGTGAATGCAGTGTTTGGTAATCTTTCTAAGATTAATGTGAAGGGTTTATAGGTTAACGATAACCATTGATTGATGAAGCTAAAATATAAATGAAAAAAGCACGCTGGGTAATTTGATCACATTGTACTTAAATTGTCGGTAAACGAATAAATAAGTGAAAACTTGTCTAATTGAATTTCAAACTCATTCGAACTAGTCGCGTCAATAACGGTAGAAGATAAAATGTTCCAAGTAAAGCAGACAGAATCAAAATAAAAATGTGAATTGATTACCACACGTTTATGATCATATATTAGATAGTTTCGCTCATCCCTAAGCGTGAACAGTCACTGTAATGTATGAATTAGGGTACGGAATAATTCATAAAGTAGGATGAAGTCTTTCCTGATTCATCGATAGGGATAAGTTAACCTTTCTTCATAAGGCTTGGTACGAGTGCTAGAAACTAGTTTTCGGAGCGGTCATAGATTTGCTGCATAATATTTACATCTTTTTTGAACCATGGCGACCAGACTACACAAAGTATTCCTCGAATGGTCTCAGGTATGTATTCGTGGTCTGTGGGATGAACTTGTGCAATAATTTTTTAATTATCCGCTCGGGTGTATTGAAAAACGCGTTGCTTTTGTGAAGGCCGCGTTTGTTTAAATGAGGTTTCAAAGCTACATCATATTCACTGCACTTTGCAAGCACGTAAACCTGTCTTGTGCGTGAAATATACTAGACGAATGATGGCGATTTTTTTATCAACTTCCAGTCGACATCTAATACGCAAGTTAACTTTGATGATTGAGAACCTGGCGTAGTCAATATGGTTTTGTGAGCACAGAAGTGTTGCTTTTATACATTTTATCTAGTGTTTCAGCAAAGTTTGCAAGGTGGTGGCATTAACTGATTGCAATCTGAATTCAAATTAAGACAACATAAGAGCAACGGTTTCATGTACTAATTTATTTCGTGTTATATCTCCTCTAGAGCATTAAGACTGCTGATCTGGTATTAATGAGGATGAAAACTCATTTCTCAAACAGAAAACAAGGGTTAATAATAGACAGTGCAACGCTCCTCTGTTGTAAATGTATAGGATATTTGTACAAATAAAACTGGCTAACATGCTACAAAAAATTCTAGAAATTTCTCGATATCTAGGCTATTTAAATTTGTTTACATATATTGGGCTAACCGGCATCTCTCTAATATAATTAGCTACTGTTTTCTGCAGTTCAGGTTATTCTATTATAAGGGCAATAAAGTATTTGTGCTTAAAATTCTTCTGCAATCAATAATACGTTGAAATGTTCCATCATTTTTGAATTTGCTTGCCTTGCAATACTGAATTGAAAAGTCATGGTCCAATAAAATATTTTCCTGTCTTTCGTTGTAAAGACGATGTCTTTGTTTTATCTGAAATTCAAGAAGTCTCATTTTTTGTTCAAATATATCATGGCAAAAAACTCGTTTTCAATTTGACTGTAGTTTCTTTATCTCATAGTTCAGGATACAAAGGCGCGCAAAATATCTGCTCGATCCATTTAAATTTGGTTAGATATGACTGATCTGACTCCGATACCACATACATTAGCAGAAACAACTAGATGTTTTTTCAATCATAGTGTGCAATAACGATCAGATCGAAGCAGTGTATTTATTTTGATGAATTTGTCCTGGCGAGCTCTCGACCAAAACCACTCAAGACATAGTTGTAATACTTGACAGTAGAAATGTTGTACTAACCTAGGAATAATCTAAGACCAGAAACACGTTTTTAAATTCGCATAGATATGATCGCTGCAATACTTTTAGGATCACGTTTCCTGCCATTTTTATCGAACACCAAAACAAATAGCTTGATTAGCAAGGAAAGAAGTTGGAGTTAACGAAACAAAGTTTCAAACCATATGTGTAAATTCTAGAAAACATGAATCTCAATCTCTCTGTGAGTTCATCTCTCGTTCGGTCGACTATTATGATGTCGTTTAAATATACTGTTTTACATGAGTTACTACTGAGTATCGTATCTATTGTGTCGAAATAATTGGTGATGCTGACTCAACTCCAAACGATCAAAGGTTGTACTGGAATGATTAGACGTTGGCTATCTATAGCTAGTAGTGCTCTTGATGACCGATTAACTTCAATCTGAAGAAAAGCTTCTGATTAATTCAGCACGTCAAAGTATGTGCTATGGTTCAAAATTTTTAATAAGTCTTCTGGTTGTAACAGAGGTGGTGATGATCATCAAGAACATCGATCAGATCAGTCGAATAGTCAGCACACAAACTTATTGATCGCGTTGCTTTTTTGCCACCACTGTAAGCGATGCTAATTTGTAATAGCTGAGTTGGGTTACAACTCAAACGTCTCTCAGTTGTGTGATATCAAGATCGACTATTTGTGATGCAGCGTATTGAGCCGGTCTCTTTAAGCGGTAATCTGCTTTTGCTTTTATTTCCAAAATACGTTTAGCAAGCATTAATGTACATTGTCCTAAACCTTTGGTAAATACCCATTAGTGGGTTTCCTTCAAATCACTTACTATTTCTCTGACAATCTGAGACAAAAAACCGTGATTGGTATTATTGAAATTGAGTTTATTGCATCGGTTAATTAGTCACAGTTTGGAGACACTATCAGAATGAGATTTCATCCTAATGTGTAGAACGTTTTATCAACTGTCACGATGCATGACAGTTATGGTTGCCATAAATATTGACCCGCTAATGTTGGTTTACCCGTTCCATTCGAGGTGTAGGCAACTCATTACAGATTGTTCGTGCTCACTTTGTTATATGTTTCCTAGCCTTCATGTCCTGTCATTGCCCATCTTCAAGGATTTTATTTTTTAAGGTTGTGTGGCAGTTATGAATCCAGTAAATGCAGTTAATTGATTCAAAGTTTTTCTACGTGACCTGAAACCTTCTTTGCTTGGTACGCTTCCATACACTTGATAGTTAATATCTCCTAGGCCCTTGCACTCCACGACCTGTTTTGTGGTTGTCTGATGGAAATCTGTGCAAAGATACAAAGATTATTCATAGACATTGTAAGCGATTGAGCCAAAATCGGCTGGGATTAATTACTTGAACACGGTGATTTTAGTGATCAACATATTACACTGATCACTTAAATGCGCTCTGACTGCTTGATCTGGACACACTCCTTGTACCTGTGTTTTAACAGACGCTTGAATGTATGAATTTATGTATTAGTTACTCATTAATGAAAAACCTTATGTCTAGAAAAAGGTTACAATTAAGCTGGAAAATTCGCACGTTTTATTATTGGTGATAAAAATTATGGAAATATAACTATGAAAGAAAGAAATTCGCATCTCACTCTTTTTTAACCTGGTTCAATCAAAGCTTTTATTAATAATAATCAGAAAATGCTCTCCGTGTTAATACCTTAAGTATGGTCCTGTCAGAATTGATGACTGATTCGAATATTCGCTTTTCCACCTACATATTTATACTTTAACCCACAGCCTCCAAGCCCAAAAGAATTGGCCCTTCGTTTGAAAGATAGACTCAAGCAAACGGATTGTGTCAAAAACGGATATATCGTGATCGGGTTCCCTGAAACCGAAAGACAAGCGAAGGCGCTGGGATGGGAGGGAGTTTTTCCAGAATATGCTAGTAATAACTGATGTTTGATCTAATTCAACCGTTAATTTTTAGTCTTTCTGGAAGCCCCTGATCAAGTTTTAATTGAACGTACTCTAGCTAAACGGATCGATCCTGTCACTGGAAGTAAGTGATTTAGATATCTTGTATTTTCAGAGCAATATCACCTGGTTATGTCACCTCCACCGGATGTCACGGTTCAGCAACGTCTTGAGCCATTAGCAGATAATACACCTGAGTTTATCACGAAAAATTTACAAGACTATACACAAGAAGCGATTCGACTGAAACAGTTCTATTCAACAATTTCGAAGACATTTGATGTCAACCGACACATAACGGATATTTACGCGCACATATTGGATTATGTCAATCAACCACGTCGAAACGTTGGATTACGCACTCCACGCGTTCTTCTCATTGGATTGGTTGGTTCTGGAAGGAAAACGCAAGCAAGCCGTCTGGCGGAAAAGTATGGCCTTGTTGTGGTCAATTGTGGAGATTTGTTGAAGCAACACATGGCGCGTTGTGAGCCATTAGGGAAGGAAGTCGCTAGTTACATCGCCAGAGGGGTACCAGGTAAGCATTTACGAAAATAAAGTTGTAATCAGACGCTAAATCTACATTTTACTACATGGATTTCCAAGTATTTACTTTGTCACATTTTTTCCTCCTCGCATTGGTTTTTTGTTGTTTTTTGTTTATTTATTTCATTATGCCGAGGTGCGGGTAGTATCGCGTGCGTATGGTTTCACCCATTGGATAGTGTCCTATGCTGCCGATTTTATTTTTCCCTCAATTGCCTGTGGTTATGTGGTGAGGATTAAGAGTAGGCATTGAATTTTTTATTGGATATTCGTCGTAATTTTTCTCAGTCAGAATTTGTTTCACTTGGAACGTTTTACCTTAAGAAATCATACGCTCGGAATCTGTTGGGGTTTTCGCTTCTAAACTCGATGAGTATGTCACGAACCATGCGGTATGAGACTGTTCCTATTGATTTTGGAACATTTCATATTTTTACTCGATATACCTCGTGTTCCTATGGTTATTGTTAAGCTTACTGCTTTTTCTACCATAAAACTTTCTGAGTTCTGAGTTGGTTTCGCCTGACTTCCTGCCTTGGTCATATATATGCAATTTAAACCTAAACTCTGTTTGTACTTAAACAATTAGTCTGACGAAGCGTCTGTGTCAGAAGCGAAACGTGGTAAAAACATTACCACTTATATCTGGAATTAGAATTTTTAGTGGATTCATGATTAACACAATACAAATTCTTTCTAGCATATAAGTGAAATACCTTTTACAGTCAACCTATAAGAACAAAGAACATTAGCAGACAGTTATATCGTTGAAATTTATAGCGAAATTATTCCCGGCGCAGTTTTATTTACTCAATTAGACATTCCAAAATCTGTTCGGCACGTCATTCTTTTTCATGCGATCGACCAAATATTCTCACAGATACTTCCCACCCACTGCACTCTGATCCAGTCAAATGTCAATCTTTATCGAATACTAGCTCGGGACACATTGCAGTGTCGTCCAAAATTATTTTTATCGGATTCCGTTTATTTCATTTGCTTCATGCTATTTTGTCGGAAGGAAGTTTTTATCCAAAATCTACCTCAGACTTTTATTGCCGTATGATGTTGATGAGTTTCTGTAGTTAATTTTCTTGTAATAAGTAAGATTATCTTGAATTTTTATTGTTTTGTAAAGAGCTTTCTATTTATCTCATTCTTCAATACCAATCATCCATTTCGAAATTTTTCACGTTTTAAAGGTATTGGATGATGGACAGTATGTATACAATATGTGTGCGCAGCCATGAACTGGTTATTTTATTAGATGTTAGATGTTTCACCATATTCATTGTCATTGTTCGCCAATGTTAGTCTAATATACCGCTCAATTCGAAGCATAACTCAGTTGATATTTCAGCGAAATTCTGGTTATAAACGTTTAGTTTGTGTGATGAAAATAAATATTACAAATTCTTAAAAAAGGAAATTGTTGTTGTGTAATCATTATGTTGTTTTTATTTATGTTTTCCCGATAGTACCCGATGCGATTGTCATGAATGCTTTGAAGCAACGATTAATGCAAGATGATTGTTCGACATACGGTTGGATACTCATTGGTTATCCACGAACCCGTTCTCAAGCGGAACTGCTAGATGATTCTAACCTATCACCGAATCGAGTGTTTATGCTACACATTCCGCAAGCTTGTGCCGCCGAACGTATAACAGGTCGAAGAGTAGACCCCGTGACCGGAATCCGCTATCACACAGAATATCAACCAGATCCGTCTTACATCTCGGGTCGAGCGTTGCAAAATCCCGATGACGAGCAATGCGCGATCAACTCGAAGCTTGCCAGATTTGCAGCTCATCGGGAAGAGTTGATTGAATATTATTCCTCCAAGCTGGTTCACGTGGAGGCCTCTCAGAGTGCCCACAATGTGTTTGAACAAATCGAAGCTGGACTGGTTAACCCGTTGCCTCGAAAGCAAAATATCTGAGAAGTTTTAAACAATGAATTTTGTTTCCGTTGTTAAGAGCGAAGTGATAATAAGACTTTTCGAGAAAAAGTTGCGTTATCTAGCAGCTAAAACAGCACTGATGTTTCGACGTAGTCGAGCAACATTTTCATGATAAAAATAAATATGTAAAATTGTGACATTTTCCGTACACATGTATCAGTTTTCATTACATTCATTTTTATGGGATAGCATGATTTATCATTCGAAATAAGTGATAATCTAGCCCTGATTTTCAATGAATCGGCCTTTTCTATCGAAACCATATTGAGTAAAGCATTAGCGTATTTCAGTAGTCTCCTTTAAAATGGAATGAACCAAAGTGTGAAGCATCCGTGGAGAATTTCTAAGTTCATTTCAACTCAAAATCCCTAAAAAAACCAGCGCATCAGTGATCCTAACGATGAGCCTACATTGTTCTTTGAATCTCTTCTTAATGCAAGAAAAAATACCATTAGTAAACCGAGTTCTATGAAAAAGGTCGTATGTATTCATAATTTTGTATTTTCACATGGGGGCCGCGGATTCAAAGCGATAATGAGGATCTACATTCGATTCGGTTATTACTTGGTTGCATATTTTGGGAAATGCGGTTAACACGGATCTCAATCATACTCGTGTGTAAAATAAATACCAGTAATAGTTGGAAAAGTAGCTGTGGTAGCATACACATTATCCAATATGTGAGAGCGTATCACCAATATCGCTTTGTGATGAAACATCTGGAGGTAAGCATAATCTTTATATGCCATAAAGGTCGGATTAAGAAAACAAATTACTTGTTTACTTTGTCATAAAACTTGTTTTCCATTAGGTTCAATATTCAAGATTTATGGTGTAAATGCAATACCGTAGGATATACTGAAGAGGGGTGAAAATAATTCCAAGTATGACATGGAGTGGAGGAAATGTATGTTTGTGCATATTTGTTTTTCAAGTGCGTGCGAATAACAGGAGCACTGATGATTTTCATGAGATTGGGGCTAGCACAGTATTATTCTAAATCAAAGTTTTTAATCTTTCTTTAGAAATTATTTCGCTCGGTGACGACACAATTTTTGGTTCGGTCAATTTTGTGTGTGTTTTAAATGGAATAATCTAATGTCGACTTTAACAGGTAATCTAATAATTCCATGCTAATAATTTCTACAAGATAACGTTTGTGAAGTATTATCCACTGGTAATTGCTAAACATGTGCTGATGATTACTTTTAAATTCATACAGTTTATCGTACATCGGGGATAGATTATTTTATTTCTCATGGTCGGAAAAACGCAGAAAGGTTTCAAACAAGTGGTCAGTTTTAGTCAATGAAAATCCATCTCTGAAGATTAGCTTCCGTAGTTATATGTATTTACCCTTCTTTACATCATAATTCTATCAAGATCGTGGTGTAATTGACACTGATGAATATACGTAAGTTTCAGCAGAAAACTTGATAATTGTATGAATTCGGGTTTGTTAGATTTTTTGCAAATCCAAGATCATAATTGGGCTTGCAGAATATTTTTGATGGTGCATTTAACTTGTTATCCGTCAGGAACTAGCTCATTTATTGTTCAAAGTGTTAAAACAGATGACTATCCTAAAAACATCGAAGTGCACATACTCTTAGTAATCTCATAATACAATAAATTTTGGCCCTATGGTGTCTTAAAGTAGAGAATGTACGATTAGGCTCAGTAATAATTGACAAGCAGTGAACAATATTTTGCTTAGACGCCACTGTTGTTCACATTGGCACAGACAACCTTTGTATTCGATTGAATGAAATATAGAAAAGTGCATGATATATTAATATTTCATCCCCTAAAAACGTGGTATTCGACGTCTCTAATACAATCTTGATATATAGCTCGATTGCTCGCACTTCCCAAATGCATGTTTTGCGGAAAAACTTGATTTATAAACGTTAAAAATTTGTTTCTTTGCATTCTGGCAGTAATGCACGATCAAGCATGCATGAATTTTCGTTAGAACGCGACATTTTCAAATTGCTTGGGCGGTCAAGACTGACAACTTATCAACTTTACAAAGGATAGTAGTATAACGGTAGAGCTGTAGAAGTTTGCGAAACCGGGGCTGCTCTCGTGGACAAAATTACATCCTATAACACAAGTAGCTGTGTAACCCTACACGATTTTAACTGAAAGGAAAGTTACTCTTTACGACGAATCCTGCACACTTCCATGGCAGAGACATTTTATTTGTTAAATAGAACAGATTTACAAATGGAATATGTACAAAACTTGATAGCCATCGTTCCTTGTTTTACTTATACATCCTCTCCTAAATTCTGGAAGCTATGAATAGGTGCCGCTGAAAAATTCTTTTCAGAGGATTTAGTTGCAATACAACAAGGCTCGTGAGTGTATATCTTGTATTTGTGGTTTATAACGCTGTTATTCCCTCACCTACTTTGAAAAAGTGGTTCTTTAAGACCAGT
The DNA here is from genome assembly GCA_013407085.1 of Atriophallophorus winterbourni. NCBI lineage: Eukaryota > Metazoa > Platyhelminthes > Trematoda > Plagiorchiida > Microphallidae > Atriophallophorus > Atriophallophorus winterbourni. The sequence goes on from JACCGJ010001734.1 coordinate 33,712, forward strand.
TTACAAGATACAATCCAAATGGCGAAGTCTCGTACCAGTCTCTGAATATTGTTGTGTTCTGCATTTATAGAGGCTCAACAGCATATCGAATTTAATACGTCATCGTTTCATTTAAAAACTGAATCGCAGACCGTAGGCAGAACGAGGATTCGATGGAAATAATTTATTTTTAAAATTCGTACACGACGTCGTCCATAAAAAAACCATACAAGATTTAAAAAAGTAATTTGTCAATCGTTTAGCCGAATTCTAGACTAATTTAAATATGCCCTAAGTATTTTATTCCAAATCAGGTTTCACTGTCACTCGTATAAGAATGGGAAAATGAACACGCAAATCCCAGATTCATTCTTCAGTTGGTTCACCTTCTTCCTCGTCTTCTGCCATCTCGCCGCTAAGTTCAATTTCTTCCGGTTTCTCTTTGGATTTTTTATAAGCCGCTTCTTCTTCTGGAGTTGGATCAGTCGCCTCGAAATCTTCGGCTGTTTCAACATATTGTGGTTGGGGTGGGGGAAGTTGGTAGGGCTGGAACCCAGGTGCTCTATTCTTTATGCCCCAACCAACGTAGATATTTTCACATTCCCTTGAAGATTTGATTAGGAACGGGTCAAGAAACAGCATTTTCAGCTAGCGTGCATCACCAATCAGATTTAACTATTTTATCTGTTACATTTCTTAAGCTAGCGTCAGAAACATTGAAAACGGTTGTTCGAAATACTAGTAAAACAGAATGGTTAAGTGTACAATTTACACCGTTAGTGGCATGGCTAGATCCACTAAATAAACAAGCGTAAGTGATATCCAAGATGCTAAAATAAGTACAATAGACGCTTCACAAAATCGACTTTCTTTGTGATTGTGAAACGAGGATTCTTGTTTGGGACGAGCCATCTTATCACCCTTATGTAAAATATCTTTCCAAAACAGATATATTTGGTGAAAATTAATTACAACGGATAATATAAACATTATAACAGTGTGTCACGGAAAGGAATTCATTTTTCATCGGTCTAGACCTGGAGACATTTGAGAACTTGCAGCATAAGCAACTTAATGTTTTGACAGCTCATATTACTGTGCAATGTATGTTTAATTCTCCGACCTAAAAATCCTCTCGAATTGTTTCGAAACAATAAGCTTTGTCACAATCTCATTTTATCAGATGTGGCCAAAATTGATGAGAACAAGATTATTCGATATTCGTAATCAACATACGTACAGCACAAGAATTATAGTCATTCAGTAAAAGGGTATCTAAATTATGTATAAACCACGAATCTCTTGAGGGAATCAAAACAAATAAACGTTGAAATGAAATTTGTCCAAAAATGTTCGTTCTCAAGTATTTCCATCGCACAAACTCAACGACCGGTTTCGTGTTGTATGCGCCCGTCAGGTAGGTACAGTAAGATCAGGATCTGCATGCGCTTGAAGCAGTGGAACAATGAAAAATCAGTATAGCTTGTATGCTACTCAAGATTCGTACGACCAACCAGTTCAATCACATGTACCCAAGCACATGTAGATAGAGTTTAAACATGCGATTTGTGACCATTGCTCATAATACGACAAATACTGATCCTCACAGCAAGTATATAACAGACAAAAGCAAAATGCCCATCCAGTAAAACAAATTTGTGTACAGTTAAGCTACAATAAAGCATCCTGTAACGTATGCGGTGTAACGTCTAATTCAAGGAAAAGTTTGCAGGTAATATACAGTATGAAAAGTGTAAATAAAATTGAAATACAACTTTAAATGACCAATGTAATATGTTGTTCACGTCTCCCACACTTAAACAAATGCAAATGGTTCTGCTAAATGAATTTTTACATAAAAATGGATGTTCGCCAGTGCATAACAATCTAATGACGGTAAGCATCGCTTGATAATATAGAATTATCCTCAGAATAAATATAGAAATTGAATTAAACCTACTTATCCCAAGCGATTGCATGCGCTCCGGGCCACAGATTTGAAGAAACCACAGCAATCGCATGTTCCTTAACTAGCTGCGAGCTACACCTCGTGGACCATGCTGGGTGACCTTGAATTGGAATATCGGAACTCAGTTGCGTCAAAAGCGGAGGACCACGTTCTGGTTTCGCTAATTCTTTGTCGTTGATTGTTCCCGAAATTTCACTTTCAGATTCTTCTTCTTCTTCACTGGCATCTTTTGCAAAAGGATTCCACCTACATTTAACAATAAATATCATTTTGATAAACAGATAAACATAGATAGATAGATAGATAGATAGATAGATAGATAGATAGATAGATAGATAGATAGATAGATAGATAGATAATAAATGTGTGCTGTATTATAAAATCAATTTTTCTTGAACACTAGAAGTTCGTGTAATATTTTGGAAATTATTAGTTTGTGTGGAACGGGTTTAAGCTTGACTTTGACCTTTTAGTTTTGATTTAATAGAAACATTAATCTAATATTTTTTACGTTCACGTTTTATTTTGCATTCGAGATAAATGAAATTGATTATTTAACATGTGGGTCGGTGAGTAAACAATCGACTTTCATATTTAACGTTTTATGACATGACGTTCGAGTTCATTTTAAACGATGCACGTTCTAATCCTACTTAATTGGACATTTCGAGAAAAATTTCCCTAAGCCATTTATTTTATCTGAAACTTTGCCATTACGTCATTTTCATTCAGTACAGTAATTTCCCTCATTTTCTATTATTTCTGTCCAACTATTAACTAGTCTTGATTTCTACATCAACAAATAAAATTGATTTTTGGGAGAGAAACAAGTTCAACAAAACAATTTCAAAACTTGTACTCTGGGTTCCCCAAGATTTGGCTTGTACTCATAGAAATCAAAAATTGACTGTTTGCGCGTCATCGAGAACCAGAGCTAGTAGATCTTTGGAAATAAGTCATCGAAAATGCGGATAATAATTGTAAGGATTTAAACTGACGAGATAGGAATGTTTCAATATTATAAAAATTTTGTTCCGAAAGATGGAAAATGGTCGTATTCCGAAAGATCTACTCTATGGTAAGTTGCAATTAGGAAGTCGACCATTGGGCAGACCGCACTTGCGGTACAAAGAAGTTTTCAAAAGAGATATGAAAGCTTTTGGCATTGACTCCGCGATTTGGGAAGAACTTGCTCTTGACCGCTCACATTAGAGGCATCGTGTAAAGCGTCGTCTGTAAGCTGGGGAGGAGCAGATACAGCTCTTGGCTGCTGAACGTAGATCACGCCGCCGGCGTGCAACTGACGCCCTACAATCGAGTTCTGACTATCGTTGCAAGTGCTGCGGGAGAGATTGTTTATCCCGAATCGGACTGTTTAGTCATTCAAAAGCTGTAGAACATGAAAACTCATGCGATTGTGATGTACATACATGGTCGACATCGACCAAAGGAGGTCTACAACAGCAGCACTCAAATCTTTGGCTGACACACTCAAACTTAATATTTTGTCACTAATTCAATTCATAAAAAATCTGACATTGCGTACAACTTAAGAGGCTTCAAAGTGATAAAGTAAAGAAACGACATTAATTTTTCAAACCTGATATTATTTTGTTTGAATTGCAATATTCAAAATTTAAGCTAGTTATTCCATTTGATGGTGCACCTTTGACACAACACTGTTCCTAGAAATAGCATCCCAAACAACATCAAGAATGGATATCAAATACGAACGAAGTTTTCGTTTGGAGAAGACTGATGTTATGTGCAAGATGAAACGAAAACGTAACTTACTGCTCATTTGCATGTATTTTCATCACGCAAAATATAATGAGCTGCGTAGAGGATGTAACTTAGGGTAGGACCAATATGACTGCAATATAAAAGCACTCAGATAGAATCAGGTTTCTACCTCCGCTTGATACCGAAAAATTGCAATCTACTATCTGTAATTATTCAGGAGAGTTTGTATAATATTTCAATGCTCTGGAATTTAATTAGATTTCGCAAAGTTGAATAGTTACATTTTCATTATACTTCAGTTTCATGTGACACATAATATTTGAAGGAGTGGAGAACACGGAATATGTTAAGTAAATAAATTTTGAATGTAATTAAATATTCTCTATTTCAAATTAGAGTACCGAACTCCGTTTTTTCATGTGGACACAAGAGATAAAAATTCCATCCCTTACCAAGTAATACGACCTTGTGGCAGAATGTACGGTTCATGATGAACCCAATAGACCATTTTCGTATCGATAAGTTGCTCGAGGCTTGGGGCTTCGTAATCGGGATTTCTGGAGCACTTCAACTGATCTTCATCGTTCAGATCTTCTTCAAGTTGCTCCTCCTCTTCCCCGCCTTCTCCTAGTTGGTAGTAGCCGATCGGTGAAATGCGAGTGGATGCGCTTATGCGTGCTATTTGCGCTCGTAAATAGTTTGCTTCGTTGCCAGGGAATCGTGGACAACTCACAACAGGGGCGTCCAGGTGTCCAGTGAATAAACGGCAGATCTTGCAAGGGTTCGGTGAAATAAGCAAGAACGTGTGATTAAAGTCTAATTACTTGCTACTTCATCTTTAGGAATAACACTAATAAATAGTATGTTGTGGTGCTAACATCCCTTTCACTTATATATGAACACCACAATATAATGTTCGCTTATAAGCGCGTTGACCAAGAATCACTTTGTGATCCTGTAATTAAACATGGTTGTTATTTGTAAGAACTCTATTCTAGATTGGCATATGATTATACCTTTGTTTACTATCGAATAGTATTAAAAATGAACCACACACGATCATTTTAATTTATCTTATATTATATATACCGCAATGTACAGAAAACGTAAGTCAAGAAGCAAGAAAATATCAATTTTCGCATACCTCCATATTTCTTTTCATCGAAAAATCAGAAATAAAATGTGGATGATATCATACAACTTTTATTATCTAACTAGAATTCCCACTAATGTTACAAGAGGTTGTCCATTGAGTCTTGATTTACTCTATATCATCACATTTTAAATGCTGTTAAGCAAAATTAAATATTACATGGCAAGAATGTAAAACAGAATAGACCAACATAAGTAGTCAACATAAAAACGGCATATTTGCGATGTAGCCACTATTTGTATTTGATAATGCTATGTCTAATTCATATTACATGAATTGATAAAATCAGGTGCTGTGATTAAACAAAATATTCAATTAAAGAGGTGTAAATACTGACAAATGCGGGTTAATGTAGCAAATAACCATCATGTCAATTGCGTGAGAAACGGGTCAAACATTCGCTACATAAGCAAGAACTAATAGCTATCTAAATGATGCGAGCAGCATATCAAAAAACCTGAACGAACTGATAATCAAGTGGTTGTTGCTTTGAACATAAACCACTTGAGCCCGTTTCACTTTTTGTTTTTCTCAACTTGTAACTGCCATGAATTTTTTTGCCCTTTTCAATTCATGCAGCGACTTATTGTTGCAATTCACAATGAGAAAACTATGATTAATGGGCTGCTGAAGTGAAAAAGTTACTGTTTGACTATTGTATAGAATTAATTGTATTTATTTTGTGAATCAGCGCCTTAAAAGAATTCATTTATTTAATAAATAAACATTTTGCTGAGGATGAATACGCACACGTTTTAGTTGAAATTTCTCTGATTTGTTAAATCCTATAAAAATAGAAATAAAAAATACAGCATACTATTGTATTATATTTTTGTAGTCCAGTCAAGTGAATATTGTTTTGCATACTGGAACTGTCTTCCTTACATTCTTGATTTGTGAGGTTATCAGCTATTTCGTTGACATTTTTTAATCAATTAATTAATTTTCAAAAATACTTCGTCAATTGAAATATGTAGAAGGTGGTCAATTATACCATCTTCATGATAAACATCCGTTAGTATTGCAGAAAGCTTACAGATCGGGCACAGACAATTTGTTGCGGTGTGACTGAAGGTAAGCGGACCCAATCTTCGCCGAGAACGTTGCACACGAAGTAGACTTTTTCGTTTAATCCAGTTCCGTTTGGTTCGCTGGGAACCGGGACTGGTGGCTTCCACTTTGATTTCGGCAGTGAATTCTCCTTTGTTTCGCTCACTTAAAGACAAAATTGATGTTAACCAATATTTTGTGAGTAGTTCTGTTGTATTTCTTAACATTCATCTAAAATTAATAGGAAGTAAAACAAAATTTTCTAACGAATCAATTAGGTTGATCAATTTTATTCGATCAAACGTTTTAGATATTGCACCAAAGCAGGAAAATTAGGCAAACTGCAGTTCTGCTCATTTCACTTGTCATGCAAAGATTTTAGGAGTCATTCACGAAGTAAAAATGTATAGCGATTGCTACACGAGCTAAAAAGCTTTCAGCTCGTCATTTCTTACAAGAAATTTTCAAATACATCTCTTGTAAAATCCTTAATTGTTATTTGCTCACCCAACATAATTTAACTCGGAATAAATATAGTCTTCAAATACATTCTGTGTAGCTAATTGCGGTATTAAAGATTTTTCGCTCAAATTTTATTCTATATACATTTTAGTTTTCCAACAAACGCTTGTGTTTAATAATATTTAGCTACTGTATTTTAGTTCAAAAACCTTGTTTCCATACAATGAAGTTATTATTATTAGTCACAAGCCACTCTACTTTTACAAAATGCTAGATTACGAAATGATACACAGAAAATTCTTGAAATTTTGCTCTCGAAATTAATACGATTACAAGGTGGGGTCACTAAAGTTGGTAAGATCTTTCGTGCAGAATTATATAATACCGCACTATCAAATTTTGCACGAAAATACCATCCTAGATTTAGCATCTGTCATCTAACAAAACCAAATATTGTATCGCTCATGCAAGAATAATAACACACGATTCAGTATACAATAAATTCTTCGCAGATGTTTTCGTTTAAACAATAGTTAGTTTTATAAGTTGCGCTTGTATGCCACTGTTGGTTAAGGTTGATATGACCAACTTGTTAAATCACATGAACCCACAATCATGTAGACTGGGTTAGACCATTTACACAACAGTGGCATATTACTGCAAATTGTTCACCACTCTTTCACTGCGGATCCTGAACTACTGTCCCTAAGATATGAATGCAAACAGCCTGAAACCAGTCGTACAGTGTCTGTCTGTGATATAAATGCATTCAAATGAGATTTTTTCTTTATGGTCATGGGTTCAAACACAGTCTACATGAGTGTTGGCTCATGTGATTAAACAAGATGGTCATACCAACCTCAACCAACAGTGACATACAAGCGCAACTTGTTTACCATTCTTTCCCTTTCCATTCTTTTCATGCACATGCGGATTATGATCATACTGTTTTTACTTGATGCGCGCAAAAATCCCGAAACCGGCCGTGGTCTGTGTGTGATGAAAATACATGTAGATGAGCTTTTTGTGAATCGTTGTTTTATTTTGTTAAACTGACGAGTACGAGCAAGATAATCATAGTCTGAGTGCTTTTAACCACTATAGAAACTGATGATCAGGTTCAAGTTCAGAACTCTTAGCCGTCTAGAGTTAACATAACGGATCATTTTAAGCATAATGATAGAATGCGCATGAGATCAAACGATTTATACTTAATCGATCTTGACGTTCCTCTGTTTCATCACTTTAGTAAAGAGCTGAAATATTGTGTAGATTTAAGGTTTTACACCAGAAAGGCATGTAGTTGATGTATATGATTAGGAATATCCTCATACCCACTTTTACTGCATCTTTAAATAACTTGTAAATGTCTACTCAAATTTGAACTACGTCCTAAAACGGACCTACCAACATACATTTATATTACTTTATTTTGGTAAATTCAGTTCACTCACTCATTTACTTGTTTATTCGTTTAGAAATAAGCGCTTGTGACTGTTTTCCATAACAAAAGATCAAATCTAATTAAACGGCTAACTATACAACAATATTTAAATTGCAAAAAAGAAAGAATTTTCCACTTCTGATATAATTAGTGTCCCAATTTTTAATCTCTTTACTTTTTATTTATTTTGATTTTTGTCATTGAATGATTAACTTAATATTTTCCAATTAAATTGGTTCTGTTCCTTAAAATGCATATGAATATTGATTTTAGTATACGAAAGTTGAAAAAGGTTATAGAAGCATATAACTGAAAGCGATTGCACTGACACGTTTCTCAATAATGGTATGCTTTAAGCGTTTATAAGAATATAATTTTTATTGATGACATAAATCATCATGTAAACTACCAATTGGTTTCAGCCAATTTCACCGGTCTATACAGGGCAACGATAGATTTTGGAAATAGAGCAATCAATTCCCAAGGTGTTACTCAATTATGAAACTATTACGAACTGCCTGATTACCAATTATCTAAAGTGATAATGCATACTTTATGAAAATTTACTTCTAAAGTAATACAATTTTATTAGCACTGCATTTAATTATTTATAGACAAAATGCAAATTCTACAGTGTATCACACTAACCGTCTTTATTGGTTTCGTCATTATCAATATTAGGAGCTGTCTCACTGTGTTCTTCTTCAATATCCATTTCAGCTGCGACAACATAATACCACTTGAAGATGCCAAAAATTTTCCCCCAGAAATGAGCGTTAGATAGATTGTGCGTTTCCGCGAGTTTTTTCACAGCAATATTAAGTAGTACCCATTCTCGATTGCTCAGACCAAGTCCAGCTTGTTCAAAATGGTGATAGGTTTCACTGACGTTTAATACGTCAAAATCTGCGGAATCATTTTGTTCACTTTCATTCCCAATGGGTTCCTGAAGAGAATATTCACTAAATTAACTTGCCTCGAAGAGGTGTTTTTCTGGAAACGTTTTGAGTTCGTTTTTGTCATCTATTATATTAATTTCGACTGGTTTAACTTCGTGTAACTGCGATAGTTCAAACGAGTTGCTAGACTTCGTCGTTACATAATGAAGGCATGATCGAACATGTTCTTTCATAAAGATGTAACTATAACATTACATCAGGAATTCAAAAACTTACAGCTCGCTGTTTTCTCCATTCAATCGAGTGCACGATGTTGACGTGCTCATAACGTAAGTGATTTGCAGATTTTAAATGGGTTAAGTGACAATATTCAAGTTGATTGTCATGGAGATCCAAACAAAGGTCAAAAAGGAAAGTAAAACACGAGCACAACAATATTTTGATTTAAAACTTGTAAATCACCTCAAATATAGAACAAAGAAGTAATATAAGGAACGGATTTTCGAACCATTAACTTACGTTTTCATTGTTATGAATTCTTCTGCAAGCGTAACTTCGAAACACGGTTGGGATATAATATAAAACCGTTTTTCCTTAGCGTTACTATTGTTACACAATCGAAAGACGAAACGCAAAATTTGATTGCTAGTCTTCAACAGGATGCAGGACCTTCATTATTCCCAGATTTAGGCATGGCTTTGTTCTTTCACAAACATTTGTTGACAGGCTTGATCGTCAAGTAGATACAGTACATATGCCAGTAATAATAAGGTGGGATAGGCGTAATTCACTCAAGGAAATATTCTTCACTAATGAAAAATTTGAATTTCCTTCTGTAACAACTAACTCTAACAATCATTCTGGTTAGGGCGCTTATCACCCCCAAATAATCAGGAACATGACTCCGATACTAGCTAAGCTCATAGGTCTTCTATTCAGTAGTTCATTGCAGCATATATTAATTCCAAGTATTTTATGCTATTTGATGTATTACCAATAAATAATCGTGGTATTATGTCTTCAGTTTGTAATTACAGGCCTGTAAATCTTACTTCAATTTTTAGTAAAATCCTGGGGAGATTATTACGGATAGGATCGGTCACCATCTTTTTGAATGTTCGTTACTGTAATCTTTTCAGTATACTTAATTTGAAGGAAAGTCGTACCTAACAAAAATCTTGTGCTTCCTAAATAAGGTAACCAAGAGGCTGGATAAATATCAACAGGTTGATTTTTTTTACCAATGGTCCGTAAACTCGGTAAACTACAGATTGCTTGCAACCAAACATTATTTGATGCATATCAGTGGTCCCCTAAGAATACGAATAATGAATTTCTCAAGCAATAGATTCTTTTGCGTAAACATAGGCAGTTTGCATTCTCCGAATGTGAGGGTTTTTATTTGAGTCACTCAACGATCAGTATTCCGAAAGATATATCTTATTTTCGCTGATTTAATTGCTCTGTCGCACAAGTGCCGTGCAACTTTCTTGCGATTGATTTCAAGTATACCGGATCACTGAATAAATAATACTATCTCGAGGATGTCGATAAGTTCATCAAGTGGTCTGCTAAATAGATTTTTTCCATTTAATTTATAAAGAGATTTTTCATGTCGAGTGTCATTAAAAATTTGAGGTTACTTGAGTATACGGTATTATTTAGATTTATTGTGTGCCAAAGGTGCGCGATTTATGAACCGAGGTTTTACTGTAATGTAGCGGTAAATTTTCTTGTCAGATCGTTGAATCGTGTTCATGAAAAAAATCTCTTCAATGAAACGGTGAGATAAGATCATGTTAACGTTTCGCTTCTGGTGTATGAGCTTCGTCACACAAATAGTGACAGCACGAACAGAGATCAAGCTCAAAATCAATTCAAAATAACCAATCCTAAGCTGGTTAAGAATTCCACATGCCATAGTGTGGCGCAGAGATCAGTAAGATAGACAGTGGTGATTAATATTAATTGACGCACCACCATCATTACTTGCCGTATCATCCCTTAATTATTTTGGTTTTCGCAGGTGTGAAAGACATTTGCTGACAGATCAGCTCGATTGCGTTAGGATCCCACACGTTGATGTTTATCCGATGCATGACCGGACGCCAGATTCTGTAGGTCTTAGGTGCATCCAGCTCCTTCACCGCATTCCTAATAGCCTTTGTTTTCTCATCCGCCTAAGCATGAAAGTCGTTCTATGCATGATTTTACACTTCGTGTTATCACTATTACGTTTTAATTGTCAACGCTTTGATCTGTATCTAGCAGGTTTGCAGTTAGTGCTGAATCTCAGATCACTGATTGTTAATCACTGTAATGGCTTGGCTGTTCACCGACTCGCTTTTTGTCTTGGTTTATACTAGTGTTTGGTTCTCTGAATGTTTATTTGATGATTATCGCGATATCATGGTTATTCATAATCGTCTGTCCTCCCGTTGTCAATAACTTCAAAACGACCTTCATCAATTTGCTATTTTGACCCCATATTTTCAATCACTTCTGATGAGTATCACTGTGGCCTTGCCTTTGCCTTAGTGAACACTATTCCCTTTTCCATAGAGATTCAGCACCAGCAGAAGACGTGCTGGACACAGGTCACAGCGATGATCCTAAAAACGTATAATTAATAACATGGAACGACTTACTAGATGAGGCCGTTGAGTTAAAAAAAACTGGAAAGAATGCGGTAAAAATGGTGGTTGCACTTAATACATCAAAAATCTGGTGTCCGGCTCTGCAACGCGATAAAAATTATCGTGCGTGATCCCCGGTGTTCGCACCAATTCGCTATCAAGCTAATCTGACACAAGATGTCATTTAAACCTGCTAAGACCAGCACAATTAATCGATCATGCGGCATGTAAAGGGTGTGTCAATTGATGTGGCCGTGCAGGCGCATACTTCTCTGCTCCTGTGTTTTTGATCTACTTCATTCTTATCTCGTCCTATCTGAATACATTACCAATTTTTGGATTCTTCGTTAACTCATGCATTCGTGGCGGGCACGTTTGAGTGCAACACTGAATATTGGATTGACTTTGCCACCATTCGAAAGAGCTTGCTTTTTTACTTCGCTTGACACATTTGAATTTAATCTTGAGGAGCTACGACGAATTTCGTTATGCACGATTCCTGTGGACAGGTTATTAACTCACCCAGTTCCAGTAACTATTAATCCGCTTTGGAATCCACTTTGCTTTATACGAGCACATAGGCGCATACTTATTTACAACACAGATCGATCGATAATTCCTTTCACTCGGCGCCATGACATTACGAGCGAAACCCAGCAATGGTGGTCATGTGTGCCAAAGTCGGTAAGTCACAAAGCCCGAAATGCGATTTGTTTCATTTGTCACGATAACGTTCATGTGAAGTGTGACGTTACCTTGACTGCTGATGCTATTTCAATTATCAATAAACAAAAAATGCCAGGAGTATACTATATTTGTCATTTATGCAGACTTGAACTTAGAAACTGTACACAGAAAACTGCGAGATCACACATTGAGACTAATATGAAGATGTGGAATTTAGAGGACAGCATACAGATAATCGAAGGTTTGGTAAATAACTTATTAATTAGCAAACTGAAACCTAGACTTGACTGTGAAGATCGTGTTTAATCTTCGGTTCTATTGAGGCAGCATGAAATAAAATGCGTTGATTACCATAAAGACATTTTGACCTATAAATCCAGAACAACTGATCTGTTCCCATGATCCGCATGCTTTGGAAAGGTCTGAAACAAATTAAAAACATCAACGAAATAAGCAAGCCGGTAAACAACCAACTAATTCCAAATCAGTTAATGCTTCGGAGAAACGAAATAGCAGTTACAATAATCGTAATTGTGAGTGTCGTATGTACTGACGTTCATGAGCATGAATGCACTCTCTTCAAAGATTAAGAAAAATGGAAGGAACTGTATGGAATTATGGAACATGGAACTGTAGTGCCGTTAACATTGACTCGTTTAACCAGACAGCGTGATTTACCTCATCAGGAGAAACACACAATGTTGAGGGCTAACTTAGAAAATGAGCGTAACCTAGAAAACCTTCTACCGAATTCGTATCTACTTCGGTTTACCAATTCACTGAATATTCATATTCACGCTGAAATTCCGTGATGCGATTGGAGGAATAATACAGGCAAGACAACAAAGACATCAAACCGCAATCTGATCATCCTCGGTGATCCAGATTTTGCAGGCAATTTGGAGGCTGACGAGCGAACTGAGCATGACTATAAGCAATGGAATTTTCTGGCTGATATTAATTCTATCGAAAACGCCGTTGTCGTTGATGTTTTTATATGCCTTTCTCAACAAATTACAAATAAACTTTCTGAAGAGTACCATGAGAACTGGAAATGCTGGAAAAACAAAATCCCAAAACATGTCATCATTAGCAATTACCGAAATACCGATATAAATGCAGCTTACTCTACATTCAATACTGTTCGAATTGATGAAACCTATCAACTTAACCAAGAAATGAATCATTATCTTGGAAGCAATCAGCAATTGAACGCAAAACCACGCAAAATTACTCTTGAGTATGGACTGAAACCAGATAGAGCAATCTCTTTCGGTAAAAAATGATACATATATTTGCGCCTCTCAACCGGTAAAGACCGATATGCTACTGAACTTGTCAAAAAACAGAAAAGTGCCGACTCTACCCGAGTCTGCGCGACAATCACGGTTGCCTCATATTATAACATCACACGACGCCATCCATCTTTACTGACTAAAACTGATCTCGGTTGCTTGTATACCAATGCATAATGCATCATTAACAAATTTTCCAAACTTGTCGCTAGGTGTGAGACAAAACAACCTCAGTTAATCCCCATTACCGAAACTTGGTTTAACCCGGAAATCCACGATTGCTATTAAGAGATTGCTGACATGCTCTTAATGCTCGATCTGATTTTGACAACTTAAGAGGACTCGGTCGAAAACTCTACATGCGATTGTTCGTTTGGGTTGGAGCGACTATTTGGTCTTTAATTTCCGCTATCTTTTTGGAGCTGAAGGAACGAACAATTTAACTAAAAACATTATAAATGTATGTCTATATAAATTATCAAAGGCCCGAAGTTTGATTAACTAATGGCAAATAGAAGGCTTCAAAGTAAAAGAGCCGTGATCCAGCATTTTGGCCAAGCTTGATCGGCAAATAAACTTTAACTTGGCATTCGTACCTAAACAGTGTGGAAATGCATTCGGGTTTAAAATCCGCAGTGGAAATGGAAATGTGTGTTTGGAAATGCATTCGGATTCGAAATCCGCAGTGAAATGGATTAAAATGGAAAATACCGCTTAAAGAAACCATCTCGGTTAACCAATGAAACCACATTAGAGACCTTTCAAACATTCAGGAACCATGAAACTTGACTTATTACTGCATAGAAAATACAGTATTAAGCTGATATAATATCTAAAATGGAGCGGAGTTAAAAGATTCTTTATCAAATTGTGAACAACCAGTGATCAGTAAAACCAGGAGTTGCGGCCTTATGGACGCATTCTGGAATCACCAATAATGCAGCTGAAACCTCATATGTTTTCGTCAAATATTACGCTACAGTATTTTGTCCTAAGGAAAGCGTGGATGTACAACTGGAACCAGTAACAACGCTTTTTATCCCATTGGACACAATAATTATTACCTAAGAAGAGGTGGTGGGAACTCTTCTATTGTAAAATCCACAAAAATTCCCTGGTTATGATAAAATTACACCCAAAATAATCAGACATTGTGCAAAATTGCTATGCAAACCTCTGACACAGTTATTCTGCGAATCGCTGTCCCAAAGTGTCATACCGACGGGATGGAAATCCGGTAAAATCTCAAGAATATTCAAATGCGGACGCGTTCAGATCCCTTAAATAACAGGCCTGTAACCTTGTTGTCCGCCGTATCCAAGATGCCCGGAAGGATCGAAGCGAACAAAATGAGCAAAAATTTTAGGAATATAATCTATTTTCAGGAGCACAACATGGTTTTATAAAGGGATGCTTCTGCCTTACTAACCTTCTCCTTACCCTTGACGGTTGTACTCTGGCAGTAAATGTTATAGATTTAACCGCGTGAACCACACTTTTTCTCGCAGAAGCTGAAACGTTTTTTGCAGCACTGGTAGATTGTTATCCTCGTTAGAAAATTGCCTGACTGATCAAGCTTTTAGAAGTCTGTGTGAATGGTGCCTTATGGAATTCGTTAGCCGTGACAAGTGGAGAGTCTTAGGGATCGGTCCTAGGGCCTATCAACTTCGCACTGTATGCCAATGACATACCGCCTCTTATTTATTGTAAGAGCGTATTGTTCGCGGACGATATAAAAGTGTGGTCGAGGATAAATATACCGGAGTACTGCGAACTTCCCCAGAATTATCTGGACAACCTCCAGGTTTAGTCCCTAAAAATCACTTAATTTCCTAATTTGAAACATTTTCACATGTTAAACATTGGATAATATGTGGAGGTTCAGTATTTTCTTGGTACAAACAGCATCTAGTAGACTGTGAAACAAAAAGACTTTGGTGTGTTACTAAGCAACACGTTAGGAATGTCGAGCCACTGCAACTCCACCTATCGCAAAACATCAACGAAATTGTTAATCATGAAGAGATTTTTTTGTATTTTCCCAAAACAGACGATTCCATGCATTGTAAATACGTACTTCAGACCCATGATTGAATATGTAGTTCAACCATGGTAGCAATAGCTTGAAAAACATGTTGCGACTTTGCAAAGAATATACCATCTTGCTATCAAACTTGTCGCCGGAATCAGCCGAAAACCGTACAATGAGCGAATCAAAACCCTAAATTTATTCGACCATTCACTTCGTCGTCTCCAAGGGGATTTGATGTTGGTATTCAATATCTTGAATACGGCAAATAACTCTATGCAATGCTTATTAATTCAACAGGTATCGCGTAAATCAAGACCTCACAAATTTATTATGAGTGTCCCTCACTTGCGAATCAAATGTATACGACATTTTCGCAGGGCTAGATTGTTTTACACTTAACAATCCACCCGATTATGTTGTAAACTTACAAAATCAACAGATTTCAAAGAGAATTTCTGATGTCTTTTTGACCTTTAACCTGTGCATTGGAGAAAACTATACATTTCGACCATGCATCTACATTAATCATCTCACAAATCGAAAAAAAATTCTGCCCTTTGGATTTTTACCTTACCCTTGAACTGCTAATTCCCATAATATTCTGTGAATTTTTGTAAAGCTATATTCATTTTCGGTCAATAAAATTGAATTAAATTAAGCTTTCCACTCGTGTTTCTTAATGAGGCTTTGCAGATTATAGCCAGCTTATGATGGGTCAAGTGTATGGAATTTGAGGTTCCAGTATAACATGAATAACTTTATCTATGTTCAGCTAGTGTACAGCTCGCTATGAGCAAGTTTTACATTCCATCAGTTTTATCTTATTGGTCCCCTGAGCTTTCGATTTAACTATACAAATCATTTTTGATATCACATTTCGATAATTGTATCCGAGCATGTCACACCATCTAGAAAAAATAATTCTAAGTTTGAATGCGTCCAGCGCCTTGCTAATCGCATGTCTGATGGGCCAACTGGTTGGTCGTATAAATAAAGTTTGCTGAATCTCTTGAACGCACTAATGCCTCTCCTCGCCTATAACTGTGGGTAATTTATCTTCTGCATTCAAAAATATTCGTATACTAGTAGGCATTTTAAAGATAATATTTGAAGTGTTTGGCTCTGTTCTGTGGCATACCACCGAATTATCATTTTGCAGCAAATCGACCACAATCCATCGTTCGCAAATTGGATTGATCCCACTATTACCTGTACCTTTCAAAAAGATGTTCAGTTTAGTTGAGCCTTCTAAACACAGAACTGTAAGTGGTTGATATTTCAATCGAGTGTCCAGAATTTCTCTCGGTGGAATGCTTTTCAAGATCACTCGTCACTACCACAATTGGTTCTTTTTATCCTTTGATATTTATTTTATTTTCTATTCATGTTATTCAGACTGTCCATCCGGTAAACAGGCTTCTACAGATACGACTGCAAATGGAAGAAACGTTTTTCTCCACCAAACCAGGGAGATATCAACCATGGAGGAATTGGTATGTTACAGTAGAACTTTATAATATTTAATAATTAAACTAAAAAATAAATAAATGAATGTTTTATTCTCAGATTTCCGAGGCATGCTAAGCATGATCAATGATTATCAAATTGTTTGTATACACAAAGTATAAAAAATAAACAATGGTTATTGAATTTTCAAGGTCACGCGTGCAGGGATTTTTTCGTTCGTAAAAATGATGAAGGTAAATGGTAATCAATCGTCTTTACAGAAATTCAATATATGAGCTGTTATTTAATGCAAGGAAAAATGGGGTGAGAGTAAAAATTACACGAAGAATATTGAAGTTCGATATACCCTATCATCGAAGTTATGGGAGATCTCGAAGAGGCAGAATCTTAAAAAATGTTCCGTTGTAACTCTGTGTTGTTGTTAAAATATATGTCTTTTTTGAAAGAAGAACGTCTTTTCAATGGGTATTCGTTGAAGACTCGGTGTCGCAGTGTGGTATCGTCTATGAGCCGCATTTCTTCACGTGGATGTAAAGGGGTAATCTGGAAGATAAAAACTAAGGGACCGAGTGAATGTTCATTATAAGTTGTAAAACTGATTTCGCTTTAGTAGCCAGCATGCCATGATATATAGTTGTTATTCAGTGATATAATCTATTTTTTTTGAAGAGTTTGGTTAATTTGTCCACTGTGTGGAATGAATCTGGAAGTTATTTAAAATCACATAGTGAGGCACAAAGTCTTATGTTTTTCGGAAGAACATACCAGAGTTTAGCTTATTTGTTCAGGTAAAATTTCATGTTATTTTCGTACAGAATCGAGGTTATTCCACTAGGTTATCTTGATTTCTTAAATTATTATTAGAACCTTGTCGGAAGCGAATAGTCGCATTTATATCTTTATTATCAGAAGATATTATTCTAAAAAACAGTATTAGGTTGTGTATTATTCTACGCAACCATAGTGTTTCTAGCTTGAGCTGCTTAAATCTTTCTCTACATGATTGTGAAGTGAACTGCTTTCACTTTGTAACTTCGTATTTTGAACATACAATTTTGGGCCTTGTATAGTTATTCGTTTTTGGGCATTGTATAATTCATCTTCTTTACTCTCCCGCACTGTAAGTTAGAACTTTATAAACTTTTCACCATACCCCTCTTTGATTACTGTAATATAATATATAGCAGTATAAATAAAACCGATACCATCCTTTTGGAAAAAGTACAACGTACTTTTACCAAATTAATCACCGGATATAGCTCGAATCAATTATATAGAGAAAGATGTAAGCAGCTCAAGCTAGAACCACTATGGTTCCGTAGAATTAGACACAACCTAATACTGTTCTTTAGAATAATATCTTGTGATAATATAGATATGAATTCGTCTTTTCGCTTCCGACAAGTTCTAGATATAATTTAAGAAATCAAGATAACCTAGTGGGATTACCTAGATCCTGTACGAAAGTAAGAAGTAACTTCTACCTAAATAAATACGCTAAACTCTGGAATATTCTTTCGAAAAACATAAGACTTTGTACCTCACTATGTGATTCCAAATCACATCTGAATTCATTTCTCACAGTTGAAAAATTAATGAAACTTCTCAACCTAGATGTCTCATTAGATGAACTATACAATCATGGCATTGCTGGATATTAACAGTGATATCAGTTTTTCAACTTTCATAGTGAACAGTTACTCCGCCCCTTAGTATTTATTTTCCAGATTACCTCTTTACATCCATTTGAAGAATTCCGGTTCAATAACGAGTCAACACTGGGATGCCAAATCTTCTACGAATAACCATGAAAAGACAATCTTCATTTAGAACATATATTCGACAATATTAATGTGTTCCAACTGAACATTTTTGAAGATTTTCTTTCTTCGAGATTCCTCGCATCTTCGATGTTCCGGTCCATCGTTCTTCAATATTCTTCGTAACATTTTTCCCCTCACATTTTCCCCACATTTTTCATACAATAACTGCTCATATATTGAATTCCTGTAAAACTGATTGATTATCATTTACCTGGACCATTTTAACGAACGAAAAATTATCAGCACGTATGACCTTGAAAATGTTAATAATTATTGTCCATTTTTTATGCTTCATGTATACAAACAACTTTGATAATTATCGATCATGCTTAGCATGCCTTGGAATTCCAAGAATAAAATATTTATTTATTTATTTATTTATTTATTTATTTATTTATTTATTTATTTATTAATGCTTTTACAATATACTTTTTGGCGGGCAATGATAATTTTAAACTCGAACTTTGGCTTCTTCCCTGGTTGCGAAGTCTGCGTGCGTTACTCAGTGCTGGAATTGTGATTAACGGATTCCCCAACATTTAAGCGCTTTCTGCACCTTGGACTCTATCTCTTGGATTCTCCAGTGTGGATAACTTCGTTATCGTTGAACTTCACATATCTGTATTTGGACATTCGGTCTTTTAGTGAGTTCTTCCCATTTTTGCCTTATTGTGTGTAGTGCTAGACTTATATTTTCAATCCACTACATAATTGGTGAGCCCCGACTAAATGCAATTTTTTCATTTACGATAACTTCGTATTTGTAAACTTTTCGCTTATTTTTGGAATACTCACTGAACACCCTGCCATGAGCGATTCCTCTTTAATTAAAGATCCTAAAATAGTACAATCACAGTATATTTTGTGCTCATTACCAGTTTTTGCTGCATCTAACACACGTTCATGGTTTGGTCAAATCGCAGCTACTTTTCGTATATATAACTTCACTGATCAGGCTATTATGATTTTTCACGTGGTCCGCCTACTCCCACTCGAGGTAGCCGAAGAATTCAGTGACTTAATTCATTCTTTGCCGATTATAGCTAGCTTATAATTGGTCAAGTGTATGGAATTTGAGGTTCCAGTATAACATGAATAACTTTATCTATGTTCAGCTAGTGTACAGCTCGCTATGAGCAAGTTTTACATTCCATCAGTTTTATCTTATTGGTCCCCTGAGCTTTCGATTTAACTATACAAATCATTTTTGATATCACATTTCGATAATTGTATCCGAGCATGTCACACCATCTAGAAAAAATAATTCCAAGTTTGAATGCGTCCAGCGCCTTGCTAATCGCATGTCTGATGGGCCAACTGGTTGGTCGTATAAATAAAGTTTGTTGAATCTCTTGAACGCACTAATGCCTCTCCTTGCCTATAACTGTGGGTAATTTATCTTCTGCATTCAAAAATATTCGTATACTAGTAGGCATTTTAAAGATAATATTTGAAGTGTTTGACTCTGTTCTGTGACATACCACCGCGGAGGATAATTGCCCAATAATGGGTATCGACTTTCTATATCACTTCGGTCTAACTGTCGAAGTAAAACAGCGGAGATTAGCAGATAAGTCAACCTCTTTACAGGTGTCAGGTATAAGTACTGAAGAAATTTTCCCCGGCATCAAAGCTGTCACTCCAGGAACTTCGACTTTCAATGCCATACTGCATGAATTCCCATCCGTTATGCAGCTCCCACGAGCGACCGACAAAGTGACCCACTTCGTGAAACATCACATTGTCACTAGCGGAACACCAGTCTCCTTTAGACCTAGGCGAATTCACCTGTCCAAACTCAAAATCGCAAGAGCAGAGTTTGACCACATGCTAGAGCTTGGAATCATCCGTCCCTCCTCCAGCCCTTGAGCGTCACCACTTCATATGGTTCACAAGAAGACCTCCGGTGACTGGAGGCCATGTGGCGACTATCGCGCTTTTAACAGTCTAACGGTTCTAGACAAATATCCAGTGCCACATATTCACGATTTTTCTTTGAATCTTTGTGCCACCACGATTCTTACTAAGCTTGATCTCGTTCGTGCTAATTACCACATCCCGGTAGCCGATAAAGACATACCTAAAACGGCAGTAACAACTACTTTCGGCTTATACGAATTCACTCGGATGCCCTTCGGCCTGAGAAACGCTGCGCAAAATTTCCAACGTTTCATCCTGCGAGGCTTGCCGTTTGCATACGCATACATCGACGACATCTTAATTGCCAGCAACTCTCCAGAGGAGCATTTTAAGCACATCCTACTCGTTTCAGAGCGTTCCGTCAATTACGGGATAAAAATTAAACCTAGTAAATGCATTTTTCGCACAGACTCACTGGACTTCCTCAGTCATCGCCTGGCTCGATCTGGTATTACACCTATTCCTGAAAAATGCCAGGCGATTTCCGACTTTTCTGTCCTAACAACGGTAACGCTGTTGCGCCGCTTTATCGGCATGATCAACTTTTACCGTCGGTTCATTCAAAACTGTGCAAAGATCATTGCACCGCTGACTGATTTGCTCGACTCTAAAGCAAAATCACTTCAGCTTTCGCCAGAGGCACTTGAAGCTTTTGTCGCATCCAAAAAAGCTCTTTGCATTGCAACCGCACTCTCTTTCATTGATCCAGAACCGACCTCTCATTTATTATTGACGATTGATGCCTCCAATTTGGCTGTGGGAGCTGTTTTACAACAACACCATAAGAACACAGTCCGTCCATTGGCATTTTTCTCGCAAAAGCCTAATCCGACACAAACCCGCTACAGCACATTTTGCCGTGAATTACTTGCGATATATTTGGCCATACTGCATTTCCGTCATCTATTGGAAGGTCGTGACTTCATTATTTTTACGGATCACAAACCACTGACGTCCCAACTTGATCGTCAATCGCCGCGCGAGATTCGCCACTTAGATTACATTTCTCAATTCTCTACTGATATTCGTTATGTCAAAGGTGACGCAAATTTTGTTGCCGATGCTTTATCAAAACCTGACATTTCTGTTTTGTCTAAAGTCACAGCATTAGATCTCTCTCTTCTGTCTAATCATCAAGCCGAGATTGATATAACCGAACTCTCGAAGTGTCGATCCTTGGATTTGCAGCAAATTGAGTTACTAAACGCCGATGCCTCGTTGATGTGCGATATCTCGACCAGGAAACCTGGACCTCTTGTTCCTCTTTCTCTGCAAAGTGCCCTTTTCGATCATTTTTATTCTATGTCTCATCTTGGAAAGCGTGCCACCGTGAGGCTAATCACAAATCGTTTCTTTTGGCCGTCCATGAATACGTATATACGAACTTGGGCCCAGCATTGCATTCCTTGTCAAAAGAACAAGATATCTCGACATACCTTCACACCTTACGTCCCATTTAGGCATCCAAACTTTCGAATCTCACATGTGCATCATGATCTCGTCGGTCCTATGCCATCATCGAACGAATACACATTCATCCTAAAGGCGACTGAACGTTTTACTCGATGGCCGATTGCTGTTTCGATTGAAGACACATGTTCAGAGACTGTAGCACGCGCCTTCGTCGAACATTGGATTGCCAATTTTGGCACACCATCCATCATCACAGCCGACCATGGCTGTCAAATTCAATCGACTTTGTTCCGAGATTTTACGAGACTCCTCGGCTGTCGTCACATCCGAATCAGCGCCTACCACCCTAACTCGAATGGATTGGTTGAACGCTTCCACCGGCATATCGAAGCCTCTTTAGCTTGTCAGCCTGATCCTAATAAATGGACTGAAAATTTGTCAATTGTTCTTATTCGAAAACGTTCTGCAATCAAAGAAGACATGCAGTGCTCAGCTGCAGAGTTAGTTTCTGTTACCACCTCATGTCTTCTCGGTGAACTCTTTGTGCCCTGCCAGTCATTACCTTCGGCGTCAGATTACACTTCTCGCTTGCGATCGTTCATGTCCAAGTTGGATTTAACGCCTCCTCGTCAGTGCAATATCCACCAAGTACTTCGTTCTGGATATGAATTGTCGACGTGACACAGTTCTATTAACCGTTTATAACCAGCTTTTGTCGATCTTAAGATGCAATCTCCACCAAGCGTCACTACTCCTCACGCCCAACCCCTTGATAATCCTCATTTGCCTACATCCACCCATGTTCATTGCAATCCCTCGGTCCCTTCTACCCCCTTTCAAACTCAAACTGGTAGACATGTGCATTGGCCCAAACTCCTTGCTGACTACGTGAACTTATGAACATTTTGAGCGTATGTCACCCTACATTAAAGTCTAACTAACGCTCTGGTGTGGAAGTATTGGAGTGAACTGCTTCCACTTTGTAACTTCGTATTTTGTACATACAATTTTGGGCCTTTAATAGTTATTCTTTTTTTGGCAATGTATACTTCATCTGTATTAATGCTTTACAATATACTTTTTGGCGAACAATATTAATTTCGAACTCGGACTTTGTCTTCTTCCCTGGTTGTGAAGTCTGCGTGCGTTACTTCGTGCTAGAATTGTGATTAACGGATTTCACATCAGTTAAGCGCTTTCTGCACCTTGGATTCCATCTCTTGGATTTTCCTGTGTGGATTACTTCGCTATTGTTGGATTTCACGGATCTTTATTTGGACATTTGCTCCTTTAGTCTTTTAGTGAGTTCTTCCCATTTTTGCCTTATCGTGTGTAGTGCTAGACTTATATTTTTGGTCAACTACAATTGATTCAGGCAATATCCAGTGATTTATTTGTTGAAAGTACGTTGTACGTTTTTCAAAACGATGCTATCGGTTTTGTTTATAAGTGAGGTATAGTGAAAAGTTTAGAAATTTCTTACTTACAGCGTGAAAGAGTAAAGAACTTATGAATCATATTTACACTCTGCTTTGCCTTCGAGATCACGTTATGTATGTGCTCGTTAAATATAAACGATGCCGAATATTTGAACCCGAGATCACGTGTGCAGTCGATAATTTGAATGAGATTATTATTGAGAAGGATTGAGATATCAGGATTTGTACATCTGAAAGGCATGAACTTAGATTTATCTACAGAGAATGACAGATCACTTATTTAACCCCATTTGAATAATGCAGCCAGATCATGGTTTAGCATGGCAATGTAAGTTTGTGTTTCAGAAGATTGAGAAAGACATTACTACTTTCATGTCGTCTGCGAACAAGAATAGTTTACTATGACAGATGACTGTATGTATATCATTTATGTATAGAGAAAAAGTATTGGACTCAAAACACTGCCTTTCATCACGCCATTTGGAATGGGCAAGGTGCGCGATCTGTGGCCATAAACCACAACACAGTATGTGCGATCTGTAAGAAAAGAGGTGAGCCAAGAATGAAGATTCACACCTATACCAAATGAACAGAGATTAGATAGTAATAATTTATGCGGTACTGTGTCGAAAGCTTTAGTTATATCAAGGAAGACAACTAGCAGTGCAAAACCATTTCCAATAAAACTTGTGATGCAATCTAAGTATTCTAACTGGCAAGTGATGCAGGAACATTTGTTAAGGAAGACGTACTGTGCCTTAGCAATGATACCAGGTGTAAGTTGTTTTAGAATAGCTTTGTTTACAATTTTTTTCAAATAATCTTGATTACAAAGCTGTATGGTTTACGGTTAAAGGTACGTGACTGAGTGTTTCAAGCCAGATTTGTATCTGGGTATAACAATTGTGTTTTTCATTCTTTCGCGAAGGTACCAGGTTCGATAAATGTGTTGAATGAGTTCAGGAAAAAAAGTTGAAATTCTTTGCCACCCATTTTTCATATTGCTGGAATATTGTCTGTTATGTCAGGTTTAATACTGTCAGTGGCTTGCTGACAGGATTTACTTATGTTACTCAGGTTTATACTTAAATTATTTAGTGTATTAGGCGAGGGAAGTTGATTGGTTTTTGCTAACGTAGTTTGAATTGTTGTAGGTAGAATTGAAGTACAGCAGGAGTTCTTCACAGATAGCATTGAGGGAATTGATAATTGTTTCATTCACGGATAAATTACAATATTTGATAATTAAATCTTTGTTGCTGGCTGAGTTGGATGATCTTAACTTGAAAAGTGGAATTCAAGTAAAACCATGTTTACCTTTTATCCACTGTTTCAAGTGTCACTGAACGTAATCTTACTGTCACCACCTGATGACAGCAAAGAGCCAAAAACCGGTAGTGGAGTGTTATTTCGGGAGATGTGAGCAACACATTATCTGCGGCAGTTTGTACCATTTTTTTAATTTCTTGGTATATTTTAGTAGTTCACAGGGTAGGGTTAAATGTTGACATTTATTAGCCTCATACAAAATAAGACAGTTATATACATCATAGTTTATAGTAAATATAATCAAATTCATTGTTAAGATTAAGTTATGTAATAGAATATCTAGTGTCTGACAACCTGACACATTTTTAGCCAAAGTCAACCAGGGGATATTACCGAAAACAATGACATACTCATATGAGAAAAAATTTGGTAAATCAAAAACCAGGGATACCACGAGAGTATAAATTAACTAATGAAGAACTAATCTTACGAATTTCACTTGTTGAATTAAATACAAATGTTTCTACAAGCCCCTTGAATTTTCATGTAGATGTGCGCATATGAAAATAAAGCGAAAGGGAATTCCAAAGCCGTGCATACATAATGAAGAAGAAGTAACGTTGAAGTTTATTGCGAGACTTAAGAATATGCAAGAGCCTTTTTTCTGCTGCATTGGTCAAATCGATTATAATCATGAGAACGCATGGCAGACCTAAGCTCAACTAGCTGCTCGGCAATGATTCAAAAGAACGGAAGTAGGTTAGGACGAATTCTGCGTAACCATAATAGTTCAACGCTCGCCAAATTACATCGTTACTGATAAGTCCAAGATTTGGACAATTTGCCAAATTGGAAAGAGGTTGAAAGTTCGTTGAAGGCTCTCTAAAAGAGAACAGTCACGCCTACCCATATGAGAATAGTTGATATTACAATAATAAAGAATTGAAAAGACATTCATTTTATATAGTGATATTTTACTCTCGCGTAAGATGAATTTCCGGTAAATTAAGCCAACGTTTTGTCTTGTTCTTGTGATAAGGTGTCTGGCTCGCTCATCAATGTTAAGAGAAAAAAGAGAGTTAAGGAATGTATAAATCCGAGGTACCCAAATTCTGCAGAAGTAGTGATGGTTGAGCCATTTAATGTCAGTGTGTCACGAGGTATTGAGTAGCGTAATACTATATAGTGTTGTCTGAAATGTGAGCAAATTAGCTGCTTCATGTGAACTTGATTTTTCATGATTCTCTCATCCATCTGTGCATTGTAATCATATGGTTGAGTACTAATGGGAGCAAGGCAGATGGAATTGAGTAAAGTAACAATGACGGAAACAAAAACCTTTGAGATAAGACATTATAAATATAAATCACTATGTGAATTTGTCTGACTGTCTGTATTGGAATCACTGGTTGTTAGTTACGGGCTCACCAAAATGTAGCCAAGTCTGGCTTTAAAAAATGTTGCGGTAAGAATAATAATAATAGATCCAATGCAAATACAGTTACAGCGAAAGAAAACTATCCGTACTTGCTGGATTCAATCCGTGATTCGGTAACTCATGCGCGGGCAGCCTAAATGTGGTACGTGTTCCCGATTGCTTTCTATATTTCTTTATTTTCTGTAAGCTACATACTGGAACTGATATATTTGTGATAATAACTTTAAAAAAATAAAAATCTTTGTATCCTCACACACACGATTCATTCTAAGAAATCCATCTCTCACCATATTTAAATTTGTAAAAATCCATAAAAAAGAAATGGCATTGTGAGGTTAGATAGCGACATTTGTTTAGTCTTCAATAAGTTAAAAAAATTAGAATCCGAATTATTAAGTCTACGTAACCAAATAACAACTTTGCAAACTTTCTTTGATTTTTTTAAACCGGTAAAATTTTCTATAAAGCCTAATTCCATTATTGATAATGATGTCCTGATACAAACCAATGGATTTGCTTAAAATCTATGCACATAAATTAGTCACAGAGAATCCCATTCTAGCAATATCATTCTCCTTAATGTATTGATAATTATCATATTAATGACTTAAAAAGATGTATCCTCACTTAATATGGCATTCCGGCAACATGTGCAGATTTTTTTACTAAAAACAGCATGGAACAGCGAACCCCAATTTTGATAAACTTCACTGACAAATATTTCGTCTCATATTTCTTAGAGAATAAAAATATTTTAAAATCCATTTCAGATTTTCCCATGTTACTATGAAACCTCACCAAACTAGTGTATAGTTGTTTCGGTCGTGCGAAGCGCAAAAATACCATTGTACTCCATTACCACTCATGTTTTGACGCAACTGAGAGGATGCAGCGTGATTCATCCTAGTTAGTACACCTGTAAGAAGCCAGGCTCCAACAACTTCTGCACTCAACGACATGGTGCACAGAACAGCGCCAGACTCTAAGCGTTCATTTCGTTTACCTATATTTAGACAGGCGCAAACTTTTCTTCTAAACCCTAGTTCCTTTATAAACACTGTAGTCAACAATCTCCCAAACCAACAACTAACATTTGTCAATATCAATAATAGGCACACCTTCCATGTCAGTTACCGTACTCAACTACCATACCGCCTTATGCTGAATAACAAGTCCCTCATTGACTACGATGGGCTTTATAGACCCTCCATCTACCAACCTGGTTGTTGTACTCAACCATTTTACTATTCTCATTACATGACCCAAACACCCACATTTCATAAATGATACACACCCCATGTAACCAGAGAAATCCAGTCCAAAGTCAATTAATTCAGTCACGATGTAAACACTAATGTGTCTACATAACGGTTGAGTTACTCGTTCAAGCCCGCCAAAATATTGACAAGACAATACGTGAGATGCGTACCGTAATATTGAAGCAAAATAATTATAAAATTAAAATAGCGAACACTAATTATTTTGCTTTGTACTGAAACCCAAAACACGAATATTCAACAGTAACAATGACGAGGAGGAATCGCAAATATAAAGAGCGCGGGAACGGCCAAATGAAGATAACAGAAAAATAAGCTCGATAACGAATAAAGTCAAGTAGTTCGGTGAAACCAAAATGGTAAAATTATACAAAAATAATGGTAGATTTAAAAAATAGATGTCAGTATTATAAATTCAAATGTTCATCTTACACCCCGATTTATGTCACACAGCTTTTTATGGCCATGCCAATTTTTTTCTACAATAATAAATTAAATATTAATTTTCCTAAATGTTTGCTTAAACCTACCTTCACTACTCATAATTTCGGTTCAACTTGTGTTAGTTCTTATAAAAGCCAGATCAATTAAAACTAAAATTCAAATGCTGAAATATTCTCTCATTTCGAACTCAGTGGACATTATTTTCATAGCTGAAACCTGGACAAGAGCGGTCCAGCCTGAGTCAACACTTATGGTACCCAATCACCAGATATTCAGGAATAATCGAACTTCGAACCATGGTGGCGGTACTCTTATTTATGTTCATTCGAGGTTTGCAGCTAATAACTTTACCTCACCTAGTCTTTCGGAACTAGATTACTCTACTTGGATTGTATTACCATATTCAGATCTCTGAATAAGTTGCATTTATTTTACACCGTCTTCAACTCTCTCTAGAATGGATTCTTTTAGTCATACCTTTATTGAAGTATCTCTAACCACACACAATATAAACTAAATGATGGTGACTTCAACATGCCAAATTTAAACTGGCACATTCGTGGAACTTCAATATTCTTTGGGACATTCATTTTTCCTCACATTTATTTGTTCCTCGCAATAAAAGCACACGCATTTAATATCTGTAAAAATGATTGATTACCGTTTATCTTTATTATTTTAACGAACGTAAAATTTTTCTTGTTCATTTAACCTTGAAAATTTGACGATTGTACATATTCAGCTTTGTTCATACAAACAATTTATTAATTCTTTATCATGCTAAGTATGTCTTGCATATCCAAGAATAAATTATTTGTTTATTTATATGTTTTTCAAGGTCATA
The DNA here is from genome assembly GCA_013407085.1 of Atriophallophorus winterbourni. Taxonomy (NCBI): domain Eukaryota; kingdom Metazoa; phylum Platyhelminthes; class Trematoda; order Plagiorchiida; family Microphallidae; genus Atriophallophorus; species Atriophallophorus winterbourni. Next base: position 62,395 of record JACCGJ010001734.1, read on the forward strand.
CGACTTAAACAATCGCATTTACCAAGTATGAATATAGTGAATACAACAGCATACACTAGTATTATTATATCTAGCAACATATGTCGGACTGGAATCTATGCCTAAGAATGTATCCAACGATCCTTTACCAGATACATCACCTTTAGTTAAGCTAAGCATACATATAGCGAAAGTTGAGAGAACTTATGGTTGGAACCAATATGGTTCCGTGGATTACGATAAAACCTATCACTTTTTCACACAACATTGGAACAAGTAAAAATCGCCAATGAGTTACAATTGAAGTATATAATCTTCACCATAAAATCTAAATACCTATACCGAAAATTCACAACGGTGTACCAAGAGATTTTTTCATCTCTAAATATTCTAGTTTGTGTAAATTACTTCCCAATAAAATACCACAAATCACTTTATTGTTTGACTATAATATAAACTCAAAACATTTTTAAAACCGAAAAATTAGCTCAGCAATTTAATATTAATATAAGTCCATTTAATTTATGCTTATTGCGCATTGAGAGCTGTTAATTGATTTTCGGCATATTTTAGAAGCCATTCAACTTTTTTCTTCAAAATTTACTTTCCTGAAATATTCACCTAAAATTTTTGAAATGATGACGCCACCTTTTGTTCTTTGGAATCGATGGATTGAATTCCAAATCCGTGAATAACCGTTTGAATTTGCATGCTGAATTTTATTTACTAATATACAATATAATGCGGTCGTACGAAAACTGTATTTAACTTTTTTTCATACATCACACATTTACCGTTATTTTGAACAAATTTAGATATTTTATTATATATTCTTGCTAATCAATCCATATTTTTGCTGTTTGCAATCATATGTGAGCACCAAAATACATTGGACTTTTAAAAATGCTCCGTTTGTTTAGCCAGGAATCACTTTGCGTTGCTGTTTTGAACATCGTGCTTCTTTCTAAAACCATATGTAACAGTGGCATACAAGTATAACATTGTTCACCTTTTGACCACTGTTTCAAGGCTCACTGATTCTGATCTTCCTGTCTCCATGTGATGACAACAAACACCCAAAAACCGGTAGTGGCTGTTTACGGGATTGGGATATAAACACCACAATACATTAGTTTCTACTCAGCGTTTTCATTTTTGCTAACGGAGAAATATTTAATTAGATTCGACCTCAATATTTTATTGCACTGTTTTATTTTATGTTTTTTTCATTAAATCAACTGTCCATTCATTGCTTGTCTTGCCTAATCTAAGAATATTATTATTATTATTATTATTATTATTATTATTAGTATCATATGGTCTCCCTCGTATTCGTGAATAGCGAAAGTCCCATAAATTCAGGTTAGCAACCCTTTCATTATAAGGGTTGTTTCGAAATCTGGCAGCTAGTTTTGTTTAGCGCTGATAGATAACCTGTATAAGTTTCATATCTTTCTTTAGCTACGGAGACAAAGACTGTGCAGCTTTTCAAATGACAGGTCTCTCGTATGTGTACTTTATCTTTAAGAAAATTGGCGAAGATTTCTTAATTACTCCTTTGTGTATATTAAAGGCTCGCTTTGCTTCTGTAAAGACAGTTTAGGTATTAATTGAGGTTTTTATACTGTAGCATATCCGAACACCAAAATCTTCCTTATCACGGCACTTTTCAACGACATGTGAACCTATATGTTTCGTAAACTCTATTTACTTCCCCATCTTCATGAATCTACATTATTGAAGAAATGGTGGTTTAATCCCCAATGACCAATTTTAAATCCTATAAATATATTTTGTTATAGCAAACAGTGTTTTTGGCTACAGACACAACTCCAAATATTTAGGTCGTTCGGGAATGATGATATATTATAGCAAAGAATTTCAGAACTCAGAACTCAGAGCTCAGGAAGGTTTGTGGTAGAAAAAGCAGTAAGCTTAGGAATAACCATAAGATGAGAGGTATATGGAGTAAAATGACTAAATCCATCAAAAATAAATAAAGACAGTCACATACCGTTATTTCATTGACGTAAACTAAATATGTGATGCAGCATCAACACTTGCCTATGCAGTCGAATTGTTAAGAACTCATTTAGAAAATTCGACAACATTTCGGTGGCACCAACACTATTTAGCAGTAGTACGTCATGTTTGACACGAATAAATGCATAAGAGATATCAAGGTAGCATGCCTACCTTATATATACCGCTTAGTGACCAACGTTTGTGTGCTGAGCGTTAATCTGATGTTTCAGATGTCATTGAACTCTATTCAAATTGCACGTTTGAAATATACTCATTTCAACTGGCATTATTTGCAAGCGCTTGGAAAAAATTCATTCGGCAACATTTATGTAAAAATTTGCGATGCCAAGCTCTGATTCTAAAAGGAAAGTGTCTGCCTAACGAATATTCCTTTAGGATGAAACAACATTACAGTTTGTTGACAGGAGACTAGTTGAAGTATGCTTCCTTGTATTTCAGAAGTCCTTTGTGCTGCGGAGCAGCAAACGTGTGATGCCTCGCGTGCACCATATCGATCGTTCATCCTGAATCGATTATTGACAGTAAACGAACTATAGATTGATCATCAATCAAGATCGATAGTTCTTGCATATTGTGATTATAATTCACTGTACAGCTTTGTGTTATTTATTCATTCGGCCAATACACGAGTTTGAGTTCGGTTGTGTTTTCTGACTGACGGCTGGGCCAGTGCAACGCCCCACAGTTATAACAATTGACGACGGGGATGAACTTTCAAAACAGTGGCGGGATGAGCCTGTATGAAGAGATCGTTCGTTTCATCATAAAATCGGGACAACTTCAAATCAAACTATTTGATGCTCTTTTGTCGAAACTAAATGTGAATACTGAAGAACATGCAGAAACGCGTTTAAAATAAACATATGGCCAACATAGACACAGAGAGCAGTTGCTATACCAATTCCCAGAGAAACCTTAACCGACAACAGTCAAATGTTGTATTCTCTACCAATAGTGAGTCGTTCCGCAGTCTTCGAAAATATATTTCCATCCAGATAAACGACCAGAAAGTAACATTACAACTCGACACGGCCTCAGATATCACAATCATCTCACGAAAAACTTGGAAATCTATTGGTGAGCCACTGCTGCAGTCTACATGTCGCATTGCTAAGAACGCCTCAGGAGATAATCTTGCGTTTCTCGGTGAGTTATCATGTATTTTCAAGTTTCGAGGACAACAATGTTCTGGTGTGTGCTATGTGGCAGCTAACGACCACCTAAATGTTTTGGGAATAGACTTTATAGAAATGTTATGGGATGTACCGTTTAGTGCCATTTGCAATCAAACTGAGAGTCGTGGACGCGGCCGTCCGTTCAGAGGGCGTGGTTTTGCATACATAAGTTACCGAGAACCATCTGGTCAATTTAAAAGTCAACGGTCTGGACTGCTCGGCAATGAGCAATCTCCGGACGGTCATGCTGAAAATGGTGCAGAGGTTCTTGAGACAAACGAAAATGTTGAGTTATTTGATGCATCTGATGCGTCGCACGAAAACACTGGTGTGCCAGAGAAACCAAAGATGTATACCCTCGAAGAATACAAAGCAATGCGTTTATCAACAAATCCAGTGATTACTTTTGCAACGAAGGGTACACGAGAAGCTAATGATGGGAAAGACGTTTTTTTTAAACATGGTGGAACACCGCAAAATTGTCGAGGCTTCTGAAGAAAAAGACTTGAATGAGCATCAAAGCAAGGAAATTCCGGTGGAGGCTAAATATGAAATCGACGTTACGTTCACGGATCGGTTGAATGAAAGTGGTCGACCACCTCGCGGATTTGGCGGTCGTGGATTTTGGCGTGGACGTGGCGCAGTAGGCCCACGTGATGCTCACGGAACAGGCGAACCAAATGCAGCATCTGGTTTTAGAGGTGACCGCGGAAGAGGCATTGCTCGTAGGTCACATTTCGAAAATCCAGCAACGCTGAATAAACTGTCACCAGCCGATTGTTTTCTGGGACGACCCATACGAACAGCAAATGAGGCCATGCTAACAAATACTAATCCACGATCTGACATTCAATTAAACATCGACGCACCCACTAAACACAAAAGAGTCTACAAGTCTGAAGATACGGTTTATGTACGCATGTTCCGAAGAAACGGCTCGTACTGGAAGCCTGCCGTTATTATATAACCTGTTGGAAACGTTCTTTATAAGGTCCGTTCTGGGGGAGTGATACAAAAAAGACATATCAGTCATATCAGAAGCCGCCAGACGAAGTCTACTGAGAACCAGACTGAAAATTGTGAAACGCCATTACACCTATTACTAGACACGTTTGGCTTGCCACAGTACACATCACAAGACACAGAGCCCATTAACGGAGCCGAACGCCAAGATTAGCAAACCATTAGGAAGATCGCAACGCATGCGATACCCTGTGAATCGGCTGAACATCGACCCTAACCGGAAAACCTACGTGAACAGACTTCGGAAATGGGAGAGGCTGCGGAGCAGCGAACGTGCCATGCCTCGCGTGCACCACATTGATCGTTAATCATGAATTGATTATTGACAGTGAACGAACTATAGATTATCCATCAATCAAGATCGATAGTTCGTGCATATTGTGATTATCATTCACTGTACAGCTTTCTGTTATTCATTCATTCGGCCAATACACGAGTTCGAGTTCGGTTGTGTTTTCTTACTGACGGCTGGGCCAGTGCAACACCCCACAGTTACAACACTTTGATTCCGTAAAACATAATAACCTTCTTGACAAGCTAAAGATTTGTGGTCATACAGGTTCTTAGCTAATCGCCTTAACGTGAAAAGAAGAAAACCGTCTGTTGCGAGAACCTGGCGATACTATGTGGAGTGCCGCAAGACTCATTGCTTGGTCTAATGATCCTTTTATTTTTGTAAAAGACCTGGGGGCCTTCTTGAGTTCACGTTGTTTCCGGTTTGCAAATGATTTTTAGATATTGAGATCCGAAAACAAAGATACGCTTATCTCGGATTTAAAAATAATTGAATGAGCAGCGTCATTGAACCTGCATTAAAGTCGATGAAGAGCTGCGTCCTGACATCTTATTTATCGATGGCTCAGCTAAAAATCGGGAATGAATCATCAGAATAGCTGCAGCGAAAATGTCAAAGATCTTGGATTTACTATCACAGAGATTGAAACCGGTCTATTTAGTGCGCCAGGGCAACAAGCAACGATCGCAGGGAACTGTTTAGACTGCGCTAAGCGTTGTCACGCCGAAACCCTCTCATCTTCATCCCATATACAATGTAGTTGGTCGACATCGGTTGGAATACTATGTTCAATGTTGGGATCCGTACGTGAAAAAGATAGAGAGTGTATTAAATTGGCCCAGAACCTTGTGACTAGGATTGTTATGTGTTAGACTGGTTAAACCTACGAGGCAAGGCACTAAAAATGGTCTTGTTTATACTAAAGAAACGAAGGCTACGAAGCGACCTATCAGAAGTCTTTCAGATTCTAATGCGTCTCTCGGGATATAATATCACTCAATTTATGAGGTAGCCCCAAAACATCTAGAATGGGTAATTCAAGAATCTTCCTTAGGCTAGGACTTAGCAGCAACCTTGGGTTCAAACATGGTAATAAGCTCTCAGATGGTATGTAATATCTATCTAAACGTTAACGGCTGTAATAAAAGACACGGAAGCTAACCGAATTGATTAACTATAACCGTGCTAATGAAAAAAACCTTGTCTAAATTTCCAGATATCCGGAAACAAAAGCGAGTGAAGCATACGACTTGTATACTCAATATCGAAGTGACGGGTGCGCCACTGACACTTTCAGCTCTGTGCAAATCGAAATTAAATCTGAACTTTGAGCAAAGTAAATACTTAAAATTCCCATTACTAAAGTAAGAACCCAGTTGCATTTTCGGTCATCTGTAGTACAACTGATTTGAATCTAACTTTTCATATAATCTGCGAACAGAACCAATTTGGATGTTATGAGTGTGGACAAATGTTTAGGTATAAGAAAATAAAGCTGTTCAGCACAAATCATAGTGGCACTCCGATTGTGATACGATTTTACTTTACCAACGTTAAATTACTCGAACTTTTTTCTGGCGATCTGACACGTAGTGATAAAAAAAGCGAACGGAGTCGATCGCTGATTCCTTATTGCATTAATTTTTAGAAGTTAATTGTGATCGACTCTATCAAAGGTTTATATAATCCAAAGCAGCAAACTTTAATACAGTTGACTCTATCATGTAACACAAGTGCTTAGATTTAACAACTCAACAGCTGTTATTAAAATGATCTAAACACAATTTTTATCGAGATTGTATCACGGTTTCAGAAGCACGCAAAACCAGCGCCCCAGTGCTGTACGCTAATGTGTGCACCAAAAGGAATAAGTGGGCTGACCTTGTATCGACTAAAGTCGTTGGTTAACGCATAGACCACCAGTTTCTTATTTCGACTATTCAAAACAACAATTTGGATTTACTACGGTACTATCAACAAGATTAATAGACAACAACAATGGACAAACCTCAACTGTACCGGGTTGTACAAATGAAGTGAGCTAAAAATGCTCAAATGTTTCAAATGACAACAACAAATTCATCCAATGCCGGAAAGATAGACAAAACAATGATGAACAATCGTCTCTGTTTTCTCCAAATACCACGTGCAAAAATAGGTGGAAGTTAATGGCAACCAAGCAATATGAATTACTTTAATAAAACAAAAAGGGGTGTAAAAGTGGATAAGGAAAATGTGTACACAAGAACAATGAGAATTTAGAAGAATCTAATTGTTCAAACAGAAAATAAGCAGGAATTTTACACAAAATTTCGTCATTTACACCGCCCGCCATATTCCTTCTAAACCTGAGTTCTGAATGAAACTAACAAATTTGTTCCGCCTTACTACTCAACTACTACAATCTCAAGCATAACACGCAGACAAACGACAATTGATTTTATTGAGTGGCGAATCACACATGCCACATCGCATTGCTATCACTGGACATCTGTGATTTTATACAGAAAACGTTTGCCAAACGTAGACTCACCACGTCCTCCAGCTTTGCTCCTGGCCCTTCAAGAAGTTCGAGCTTGCCCTATTTGCGCCGCCGCGCTAGCTTTAGGAAATTATTGATCATGTTTAACATGTCTTGGATTTCCGAGAATGAAATTTATTTATTTATTTATTTGTCTTCTTTAGTTACTTCCAGACACGAAATTGACGAAAGATGTCTCTTCCTCGTTTTGAATTTATTGAAGTTATTATACAACTGGCACGCTCAAATTCAGCCTGCTCGCACTGTGGATTAACAACTTCAGGCCACACATCAATGGCTTGTAGGAGAAAGTCATGGTCGCTTACACAAAATTCCGAAGCAGCAACTGGATTAGATCGGGTAATAACGTGCCTCCACTGGCGTGGCTTCATGTATTCGTGTATGGACTTCAAGCGATTCGATACGAACGTTGAGAAGCGACTAGCTTTATTGGTAATATAATACAAAACAGTCATCTAATCAGTCCAAAAGTTTATGTTTTTAACAAGTTCACCAAAAGCGGATTTTAGTATCAGATATATACGTACCGCCAGAACCGCTGCAGACAATTCCAACCTAGGAATCGATACTGTTTTCAAAGTATTCACTCGAGATTTCGAAAACAGTAGACGTCTGTGGCTGCATCCAATTTACCACCCAGCATTTTTTTCATCAGTAGCTTATCTTGGCTAATAACTCGTACATTAGGTGCGCGGTCATCCGCAGCCACAGCAAGTAAAATACGGTCATCGGAAACCCTCTTTATCAAGCGAAAACCTCCCATTCGTGAAAATGTTGACAAATATCTTATCAAGGACTTTGCTTCCTTCTCAGTAAACACAGATATTAAACAATCATCAACATAAAAAAATTTCCATACATAAATACATGCCAATTCGTTCCTCGAATAAATGATCAATCTCCAAATGATGCGCCATAACCTTGTTATAACGTTCGAAAAAACCATTATCACGTTCAAATTGACGCCGCAAGTAGCTCAAGCGCCTTTCCGCTGTCAAATTATTTGTGGTGAATTTGCTTATATCAGAATTCCATGGTAGCGGTACTTGAAAATGACCGTCAATAATTTCTGATCGCCTTACGAGAGACAAGCTTGCTTTATCATCACCTGATCGTTCATTTTCAACGGCAGATATGTCTGCGAAGTTCGCAATACATAGACGGTTGTTACATTCATCAATTGAACTTTTCTCCAGAGAAGAATTAAAACACAAGATATCCTCTGTTGTTTGGCATGCCGGTCATTGAAAAATCTAACCCAATAACGTTTTCGTTGCGAATGGACGGTTTCGGCCTCCTAACCACTGTTCCAACGCCCAATGTGCTTCAGGAACATCACAACCTATCAGCACAGTCACAGAATGATCACTCACATCCAATTCAACGTCTTTAAAATATTCAGGACGTTGACTCAAGACCATTATCGAACATGGTGATACACGCGCCGAAGTTTCAACTGTGTAGGCTTCTGCGACCTGGATTACTTGACTGACGTCAAACGAGTGTATTTTAAAGTTTAAACGGGAACAAGTTTGCATTGATGCCCTGAAGTTGTCAACGAAACTTGCGCAGGACTTATAGGCATCTTGTATTGTTCAACGAAGTCCTTGAGAATTAAATTGGTATCAAACCCACTATCCAATAAGGCTACTGCATTTATAATCCCAGTCAGAGTCTCGGTCTTGATGGGTATAGAGCCTGAGAACACTTTGGCACTGGTTGCCGCATGGCTGCAATGAATATTTGTAGACGGATTCTCCGCAGCCTGATCGTGAAGTAGAAGTGTGTGGTGTCGTTTACCGCAATTTTCGGCAGTGCACCACGGCTTGTAGTTACATGACACAGCGCCATGTGACCGTTGCAGACAGACAAAACAAACAAAATTGCGCCTGGCAATTTCCATGCACCATTTGACATCTGATACAATACATTTCGGACAATTTTTCAGCTTATAACAGGCCTGGAAAATGTAACATATTATGCTAGGCTTTACACCATTAGTTGTAAGAAAGACATTTCTTTTTTCAGCGGTTTGGAAACCATACCTCGCATTTGGGTATGCATGAGGCAATTGATTATGTGTGTTTGAGCTAGTTGTTTCAAGCAGCTGCCCAAATCTGCTCCTAGCGACACGTGCACGCCGGGACACAAATTGTGTCGGGTGATCAAAGGTGACGCTATCACCATTCATGCTGAATTGATCCGCTGCATCAGCCCATTGATGCATTGATGACTATCGGAAGTGTTTCTTACCCGCGTTGCTTCACTCAACATCTCGTTCAAATACGAGCATGCAACAACATGATGCAGACCAAACATTTTCTTTAGAGTGCTGCGTGCTCTTTTATAACCTCCTTCAGGCGGCAACATCACGCAAGCGTCAATAGCGTTTCGAGCTTTACCTCGGCAATAATACGTGAGGTACAACAAAAACTGGCTAAAAATCGCAAGCTTTTTATTCCACATGGCATTCAAATTGCATTATAAATTTCATAGTAGTGCACTGGATTACCATCAAATGAAGATAACTCTACCTTTGGTCATGAATCAAAATCGTTCATGACTCTCTGTGGCGCTTTGACAACTTCCGATTAGAGTTGACGATTAACGTTATGAGCGAATAGAAAATCAGCCACCGAAACGTCGTTGACACTACATCTGCACAAGCGAGCTCTCCTTGGTTATCAACAAATCCTGCTGTAATTCGACTTCACGCATAGACAACTCTGATTTAGGGTCTAACTTAGCACTACCTAAAGGCGATATACAAGAGCTACGTTAGGCGAAATCAACAGTGTCATTACCATCACTATGAACATGCTTCTCAATTGGTTTCGAACGTTTCGATTTCTTAGGCATCATAAATTAATTCAAAAACAAAAAGATATAAAGAGAGAAAACAAGGGACGTCACCAAGATTGAAACAGAATAGAATAGCGGCACGAAGATCTAAGTTGATTCTCGTTCAAATAGGCAGGCGATCCAAATTGACCCTTTCCAATTGAGCCATTCAATGTTCTGTTTATCCGAATGGAGCAAACCGAGTTTAGTATTGTATCTACTAAAGTCGTTGGTCTACGCGTTAACCAACGACTTTAGTCGATACAGACTTCGCTCTTCGTGTGGCTGAGTTATAACTTAGGGTTTGATGATGTGCCAATAAATATCAGCGAGCAGTATCTCGTCATTATATGCGATAGACCTGGAGATAGAAGAGGCGGTGGCGTTGTACTCCTTCTAGAGTATGGCTTGCACAATACGGGAACGGGTATATCCATAACAAGTAAAAACGTTAAAGTTGTTTCGAGTATCCTGACTTGCTACAAGTCAGCCCTTGCAATTGCTTGTGTCTACGTCACACCCAGTGCAGCCCAGCAGGAGATTACACAGCTGATTGAGACGCTCGACAGGTTGTTTCAATCAGCTCCCATCGTACTCATCTTAGGTGATTTCAACCTTCCAGACATAAATTAGGCCGTTTCTGCAGGTTTAGTCACCAAGCAATCCTAAACGTTTCTCGATTGTCTCCATGATCATGCGCTGCATCAGCATGTGAGCGATCCTACGAGGTTTCGTAATGGATGAACTCTATCCACTCTCGAACTGGTATTTTCGTCCAGGCACATAGCCTTTAGACTTTTAAAATACCTACCAGCGCTCGACCGAAGCGATCATGTAATGATAAGCTTCGAAGCAATACTGCGGTTTCACAAACCTATTGCCCGCCCTAGACGCAATTATAGGCTTGTAGACTGGGATTTTCTCCTACAGACTTCAAAATCTTTCTTTTAGTTCTCAAACGATTTTAATGTAAGTGAAAACTGGGATATAATTTGTAAGTATCTAAATGAGTTGCAAGACAAGCACGCTCCGCTGCAAGTCGTAAAAGAGCATCATAGGCCGCCTTGGGGGAACCTCGAGTTTGTCGGTCTACCCGTAAATGAGATCGTTTATGGCAGCGATATAACCTATCTCTCACTTTTGGTTCTTGGGTCCGATAAAAAACCGCTCGGAAGGCTTGTGTTAAAATAGAACGTTTGCTCAAACAGTAGTTTTAGTTATCCTAAGCTGGGAATGACAAATCCAATCCGAAAAGATTTTATAGCTACGCTTAATCGGAAGGCAAAACCGTGGAAATCATTAGAGATTTGAATGCGATACCCGATACCGATTTGTCTAAGACGACTGCCTTCTACAGGTTTTTCAGTAGCGTTCGGAGACCAGATAATTCTTCAACATCTCCGTCTAGGTCGTTTAATCTACTACCTGGTGCTCCTGCACTAGGTGAGTTGTCTTTCATGGAATCCGAGGTGTATGAAGCACTTCTCCATGTTCGCGTCAATAAAGCTGAGGGACCGCTCGATTATGTAAAATAATCTTGCCCCAGTGCTTACAGGAACATTATGCAAGCTCTTCAATTCATGCTTGAACCTGGGACTGGTTCCTAGTGAGTGGAAAGAAACCATAATCGTACCAATACACAAGGTGGTTGCAGATCAACCCTTGGTAACTATAGACCTGTCAGCCAGACTAGCATCGTCTGGAAAGCATTCGAAGAACTGCTGCGTGACAAAATCTGTCAGCATCTTTGTCGGCATTCTCAACTGAGTGTAACTCAGCATGGATTTCTTGAGGGTAGATCCTGCTTGACTAACCTTCTTAGTTTTCTCAATATTGCCACTAAAAGGATGGATGAAGGGAAGCCTGTCGCAGCCCTCTACCTAGACTTCAGCAAGGCTTTCGATTCCGTAAATCACCGCCGTCTAGAGATTAAGCTAGCAGCATTATTCTCCTTGTTTGGATAAAGGCTCTCTTTACAGGTAGGGCATTCCGAGTTAGGGTAGGATCTACGCTGTCTAATCAAACCGACGTGATCAGTGGTGTACCCAAAGGGTCGGTATTCTGTCCTCTTCTATTCCTGATTTTCATCGATGACTTGTCCTCTGCATTGAAGTGCCCATGCTTCATTTCTCGCGGATGATGTGAAATACATCGGATCAACGGATAAAGATAACTTGATTCACGACCTTCAACGGGTCATAGACTGGTCATACCAATGGGACCTCCCACTGAACTTTAATAGGAGCCAACTCTTGTCAGCACTGGTTGTTAAGATTTCAGTTCATGTGCCGGTCAATTCTTTCAATTTTAGCGCCACACAGCGTGTTAAGGATGTGGGAGTACCAGTTAGGACTGACTTCGAATGAGAAGACAAATGCGCCGCTGCAGCTCTTTGACTGAGATCCGTGTTATTCAGCAAAAGACACGTTGTATTCCTGCCCCTTTACAAGTCATTAAATCGGCCGCATTTAGAATATTGTGTCCAGGCGTTGTGACTATATACAAGAAGAACATCGATCGACTTCAAATCGTATAGCATCTCGCAACTCGCATGATTGAGGGTCAGTGATGGAAACCTTACGCTGCACGCCTGAAGACCCTAGATCTTTTCTCACTTACGCGCCGTCGTTTGAGAGGTGACTTCATTGAAAACCTTCAAGTTCTCGAAGGGGTTAAGTGGCGTTATCATGACTGAATTCTTTGCCTTAAGATCCGAGCTGGGCACCCGGGGCCATTCACTCAAACTTGCTAAGGAACGATGTAGAATAGACTCCCGGAAAAACATTTTCAGCCTCATGGTGGTAAATTTCTGGAACTGGCTTCCAGAAGAACTTCTATCCTGCAGTTTAAAGAACGGTTTGGACCGCCTCTTGGGTAAGCTTTTCTTCTGAATTCTCCCCCTAATTTCTATGCAAGATTAGGTAGTTCACCATTTGTAGCGTTTTCTGGTAGGTAAATAAATGCTAGAGTTCTGTTTTTTAACTACACAACTCTACTTTAACGGATCTCTCACAGTACTGGTGAAGAGAAATTTATTTTTATCTTTTCAGCATCATTCATAACGGATAATCTCTTGGCTTCGCGATCGGCGAAGATTTCAAACAGAAAAAAAGAATATACGTTTTGGCAGTGGCGGTTGCTTCTCTGCAGCTTTCCACCGAAAAAATTCTTGACGCTCGATTGGCTCGTTAGTCACTTACTGTCCTGTCAACAGAACTGCGACTGAACTGAACATTTATTTACTCAGGCTGTTTGATAGATCAAGTTGAATCCAAAAAGCATTTTCAAATGATAAACACGAATTGTTTTCCGTTAAAATGATGAACTAATGTTACATGAAAGCAGAGAATACTGCTGATTATTCTTTAGCAGTTTTCCATATTTGACTATGCTGACTGATAGGAAAATCCTCGCTGATTAATAAAATAATTCAGGATCCCCATTTGAATACTAGATAAAAATTGGTGCAACGCTTCGTCCTATGCATAGATATTAAAAGATGTTATCAGTGATATCACGTCGTAGCAGCAATCCTGGGCATTATAATCTATAATCATTGATTTTTATTCAAGGCAATCTGAAATCAACTTAACTGCGCGATTATGATAGATAAACTCTAAATTATATTAACCGCGTTTTATGAAATATTACCTTATGAGCGCGTGGTTGCGCAAATGGAGTCAGATGGAATAGTAAAGGTTGTTCTTACAACTTTAGACCCAACTGTTAGTAATGCGGAGCGAACTCGATGCTTTAAAGTTTGTTGTTCTATTTTTCTACATTTTTCTAGTTAGCTGAAGAATACAAGAACAATTCATTCCAACTCAGCGATCTCTCAGTGCTTTGTGGTGTGCAGCAACATCCAACAGTCGTCTTGTTTGGTTTAAAATGCCTAGAGCATAAAATAAAGTAATTTTCACTACTATTTCGATTTTTAGACATTCGTGGTCATCCATTGATTGCGCTACAAAGGGTACCATTAAAGAAAGCCTGTTCAATCTGGTGCTCAACGTATGCTTACTGTTCAATTATACTTTTCTAGATTCATTCTGTGATCCCTCTAGCAGATGACAGGAAAGCAGTGAATTTGGCTCTCACCCATATTTTCGTTTATATCATCAAATGCGAGTGGCCGCAGCAATGGCCCTCGATGCTAGATGAATTTTTCGCTTTGGGAAGAAGTGGTGTACGTTCTGGTACCTTTTAATTTTCCAGCCTACGCAATCGCAAATCGTCCTCAGCACTCTTTTAAGGTTGTATGAAGATGTAATGCAATTTCAAGACGTACCTCAACCTCGCCGTCGAGACATAATTTCTTCCCTGAACGAAAATTTATTCAGTATCATATCCTTTCCACTTAATATCATCTGTGATCAATTAGAAATTATAAAACTGCAGGTAAGCGCTTTATTTTATTTTAAACAATAATCAGTCTGATCCTCAATCCGCAATGTTGTGTCGAGAAGCTTTGTCGATGCTTTCTGGATATCTTGATTCATGTCGGACAGATGTCATTTTTAAATGGACCTCTACATCACCCAATTTCGCCAGTAAGCATACTGGAGGGTTGGCTTTCTTAAACCTGATTGATCAAATGATATGTATTGACGAAACGCAAATGGAAGCTACTGAACTTCTTCTTTTGCTGCTGAAGCGAAAATCCCAGATTGGAGATGATGGTCCCTCAAAACTCTCCCAATCATTATTGGTGGATACAAAATGCATCAACCATTTAACAACTTTGTGCTGGTAAGTAAATATCTATTCTCGCTCAAAGTTTGAATTTTAATACTGTTATTTTGCAGTACCTTGTTTTCGTGTACATTAAAGATGTTCACCTTGAACATCTATCGCTTTGATGTAAGATGCTAATGGCTACTATTTCGAGTTCTGTGTTTCAATTCTCTTAACTAGTATCTCAGAAATCGATGTTTCACATTTTAGTACAAAGTCGCTTTGAGTAAGATCACATAGAATGTAATAAATTTGCACACTGCTTAACCCAGCTTGATGATAAGCAAGTTAACATAAATGGCTACGCTTATCCGGATTTGGCTTCTCGGAATAGTTCCTCACTTCCGCATAAATCGGGTTTAAGAAACTATGGCATATTTGAATGATCAGTTTATATGGTCAATGATTACTAACTTAGCAGACCGTGTGTTTGCTTGATGAACGAAAAATTGATACGGAAGAAAAGAATGCACTAAAACTAGATATTCAAACAAACGTTTTAATGCTGCTTTGCAAAAGTACAGAGCGCGTCGATACTACGTTATAAACTGTTAGTTACCCAGATTTAGGCAATGTTTTGTAGCACAAATGTACTGGGGTTTAGTTTTCTATTTGAGTCGCCTTTATTTGATCGTCCATTTGTTACCATATTCCTTATTTAAAATCGTAAACCTTGAGTCAAAATAAATTTTAGTTGTAGTCACTTTTGTGACGTATTTCTATGGCTATTTAATTTAGATCTATACATCTAGATCTTACCTGGGTTGGAATTTTGTTGTACATGCATTGAGTTTGATGTTGTGGAAATAAAATAAGTGAAATATCCAATGCAATATTAAACATGGTTCTTTTTAATGTGCCGTTGTGGCACCTTGGCTAAAAAGGTAAACCTCAAAACCTCAAGCGAATATTTGATGCGGCATGAGCATAAGCTAAAACGATAATTGCGCTATTGATGGACATGCTGTGGTTGGGCTAAGAACGTAAATTATATCAAACATTCTGAAAACAGTATTAGTGGTTTTCCCTTTATTGTTTTACGAATCGTGATGTTGTTTCTTATTTTCCAGTTCCATCATCGATACACAGTCGCCTACTGAACGAAAATATAATACTTTGCTTGGTCTTTCTGAAATTTTGGCTCTCCTCGGTTGTGCTTTGGTCGCTCGGTGGACGGAATTCGAAGCCCTTTGTCCCAGCTGCATTTGTTGTTCTAAGCGACAGTTTACTTGCTCTTACCACGCAAGCCATATTTTGGAAACTCTCTCCGAAGTCAATTCATATAATGTCCGGGTACGCATGAGTATCGGTCTCCATTTGTATTCATAGACATGTGTCAACAGTATTTTTGCTACCTTGCAGAGATCTGCCGGGTCGCGTTTTTTGGCTTCGGCAATGCACCGTCATATTTTATTCCTTTATTGTCCAGGCCTGACCAGCTGGTGGCATGTATGTATGCATGACTAGCTAGCATCGGACAACAGGCAGCCTTGGCTCGCGCATTTAATAGCCTCGATGTATGCTGTTTGTCGGAAACGCATTCATAACTCTAGCTCGGTTAGTCGATTGTCTAATCCTTCGAATTTACGCAAGTCTATTTTCTTATATCTGTCTGAGCCTGGTCAACTTGACAGTATCTTAGCCTTTACAGGAACTCATTAGACTTACATCGAAGAGTTACATCGTTGTCTTAGCTGGAGACATGAACGCGCGTGTAGTCCGTCTAACTTAAAAAGAGCATTTCGCGGGTGGAAGGTTTGGTCTCGACTGTCATCGTAATGACAACGGTGAAAGATAGCTTAGCTTGTGCTCAGAGCACAGACTCTACCATGCTAGCGCTAACTTCCGCCACTCGAAGCGTCACTACACCTGGAAATCTCCATCGGCAGCCTCGTTCACGCAAATTGACCATATTGCTATCAACTATTCGTGTCGAGGGAGTGTGCAAAATTGCCGTTCATGCTGGGGCACCTGTCTGGAGTCAGATCATGCGTTAGCCTGTACTAAGCTTGATGCGTTTTGACGGGAAACGTCGCACGTCAGGCTTAATGATCTCCCGGTTCTCAGGGAGTTTCCGGTCAATTTGCGTTTGGCATCTTTCGGTAGTCCCGAAAGAGTATCGATGAACAATGGAGTGGGATACAAACCTCCTTGGAAACAGACGCGTTGAATAGTTGTGGGCTCAACACTGGGTTTCTGCGAATTATCTAACTAATGGACCAACGTCGGCTGCCTTCTGCTGATAGCATACATGATGCGTCACGAAGGCTTATTAAACGTAAACTGGTTGCCATCTTGAGAGCCGATAGAGAAAAATGGTGGAGCTCCGAGGCTTCGGAAATAAAATCTGCGGCAGCTGTAGACAATTTCAGAAAATTGTTCCCACTCATCAGAACTGGAAGCGAGCGGCCAGGCATCAGTGAGCTGATACATGAAGATGATTCGCCAGTTTTTAACGTGCATGAAGCAATGAACAGAACATTTTAAGGCACAGTTTAACGGACTTTCTGCACCCACTGATTTTCGGGATACGGAACACTGTACCCCATGGTCGATTTCTCTCGAGGCTCCCACTCAATCAGAGATTTATAATGTACTCCGGAGTCTTAAGCGCCATAGGGCATCAGGTGCTGTCATTGTTCATGGATGGCTGTTTCGCTGTAGTTTTACTTCAACCGCTGTTAGCCAACATATGGGCTAAGGAACGCGTTCCGATCCCTTGGAGAAAATCAGTAATTACTCCGATTTTTAAAAAGGGACGGCACGATTCCTGTGAAAACCCTCGGAGTATCCGTCTCAATTCAGTAGCTCTTAAAATACGGGAAGAGCAAATCCGTGAAGAGCAAACTGCGTTTCGTGCAGGTCGAGGATGTATAGCTCAAATCTGCACACCCTGTCTGGAGCAACGCCAAGCAATTCGTAGGCCAACTATCATGTGTGATGTCGTTCTTGAATTGGTCGTTAACTTACCTCTGCAGTTGTATCTCTGCTGGCGGTTGTGTCGTGGACGAGAGCTCACAACTTGTACGCAAAGCGGGTGTAGCGTTTGCTAACTTTCGCCATTTTTGGCGTTGACGCGATTTTCACCCCATACTAAAAGCCGAGTGTACAACGCAGTGGTGCGTCCTACACTACTTTATGGCTGCGAAACCTGGTCTATCCAAGCAGAAGATGTTCGTCGTCTTTCTCTTTTTGACACCCGTTGTCTGAGTAGGATTGCTCGCATTCGGTGACAGCATCACTTTGCAAATGTAGATATCTGGAGAAACGATCGCGTGGCCAGTCCATGACGTGGCGCGTTGTGATGAAAAAACTCAGTGGGGCGTATTCGTCTGCCTAGGTGTGGTCCAATTGATCCACCTAATAGTTCGCTGGAAACCTTACGAGATATGGCTGCAAACCGAAGTCAGTAGCGCCAGAATTTTATTGTCATAATTTTTATCCGGTATTATTATATTATATTTGATGAAAAACAAAATCCCGTGCAGTTAAACTAAAAACAAACTGCTTTTTGCGCATTTGTTTTTGCATATTCCGCTTGCCCGCTTTTTTCATGCGCTTGCTTAGCTGCTTTTCATGTTGCTTGGTACTTTGTCTGATCTCAGACTTGTGCTTCATGATGATGTATGAAATAAGTCTGATCCAGGCAACGTGCCGCACATTCATTGACTGTGATACTGTCAGGTTGCTTAAACCTTAACAGGTCCAAGAATGAAATCCCATGGGTGTCTCGCTTGACTTTGCTGCATGGTGCTGGAACGTTTTATTTTCACAAACTGAATCACCAAGACTAGCTCATATAATTTGATCATACCTTCTTGTCTAATCCAAATTCTTCATTTAGCCCATCTAGATTATCATAGTTTTTCATTATTTCAGAACCCTTCGCATTGTTTTAGTAGCGATCTTCTTTCTAGCTTTAGTGGAAATTGATTGCTATGCGTATTTGGTTTATGCTTTAAAAAATTTAAAGCTGTTGTTAAGACTGTATTGTCTTGCTTCTTAACATCATTCAACATCAATTCTCGATCTGATACGTTTTTACGTATACCTTTGTTCACTAAACATGTGCAAAATTGAATTGTTTGATGTTAAAATGGTAGGCCCAGCGAGTTAAGCGACGTTGCTTGTTGATTAAAACATCTTCGATGTTACTATCTAATTGACTAATGTTTTAACAGTCGGTAGACTGAATTAGCTGGAAAAATGCACACGTTGCCGGTATTACTGGCCACCTTCATTTTCTTAGCTTTTTAGAAGCAGTGCTTGCCTGTCTGTTCGAGTCTCAAAAAGGCTCTGACAATCAAGTCTAGCTCCCGGTCTACACGAGTGGCTTTCACAAGCCAAGTGGAACTGCTTTTACGAACAGAAGGGGCTAAGTCTGATGACCAGCGCAATATTTTTGCGACATTCTGCTAAAGATAGTAATATCACTACTCCCTGGCATCGTGTATATCAGTAGTCATTGCCTTTGCCTTCTGCTTGCAGTTTTCGGATACCGCGGCGGAAACTATATTAAACCGCTGTGATTAGCTTGTTGAATTGTAGTTTCTCGGCCTTTGGATTAGTGAATTTGATTACGAATCTAAAGCGAATTAGCGCGTGATCAGAACATAAGCAAATGTTTCAGAAAGAGCGAAAGTTCTCTGTATATTACCTTCATCTGGTGCTTATGGTGGGCTGGTTGATCTGTGTCCATATGATGGGCATAAGATCAGAATTCTCTGTCATATCTCTTTTTTGGCTAAAAATCGTGTTCAACTGAGGTCTTGCAAATATTTCGTTGGATTTTTTGATTAATCTTGTACGTTGTTTTTCTCATAACAGTCTAGCGGATTTGCTCTCTTAGTCTATATGACACTAAACGACTCTAGTTTTACGCTCGGTATACTTCAATGCCAGCCTCAAAGTATTTCTCACTGTTTTCTACCTTCCCAGCTAATTTCACGTACTGCACATGCATTCTGGTTGACTGCTTTGCAATCCCCTCCACCATCCTTGCGGAATCGTTTGCAACCGTTCGTTGATAATTTATTAACAGCATGGCGCACATCGATCAAAAGAGTGAGTTTCGAAGTTTATTGTCATCAAAATGTTTTCCAGATTACTCCACACGGCTGATTACTTTTGTTGTAAAAATTACATAAACGAATAGTGGCTGTCCGAATCTTCATTGGCTAGATAACGCCTTGTTGAATTGATTACCACCGGAAACAAGTTCCGTTTGAGAACACACTGCAGGCGCGCAGCCATTATCCATTTCGTTTATATAGTTGTTTAGGCCTGGGCTCGCTAGCTTAATTTATTACTGGGTAAAGGATTTTTATATATGGTTCGGCTTTATTCAAATCTAATCACCCGCAAAACTTTCCATTCGTTTAGGACCCGTCCTCGATTAATGGGACTGGAACTCAAAGTTGTGCTTATTTCGACAGTGATGATTACAATGGCCTCTACAACAGTAAGTTTTGTTCTCATACATAATTCATAATGTATAATGCATGTTTACTTATGAGATTATGAGGCTGGAGTGATCCAGCCTCTTATAGATTGCATATAAGCAGGTTACTCTGGACTAGATTTTTATACAACAGGATAATGGCAGTATGTCTGGTTCATGTTATCGCTCAGTTACCTAGAGTAGTCAATTCAGTGTAGTGTTACCTGTGCAGTTAAGCAGGCCTGTAATAAAGTTTTCGGCATTTATTTGCTTTTGTACATGCCTATTACGATTCATCGGCTCAGCCGGCAAGCGAATTTATCTCATTGGGGACTTATTGGTTTTTAATGCCTCGCCCGTATGCAAATCCGTATTGCCGGGATTCATCTGTTTGTTTCGCCTATTTGGGTTTGTTCCTTCTCGTGTGTGTTACCTAGTGACGTAAGGTGTTCGACTTCCTAATCTCCTATTGGCACACTGTAGTCATCTATTCCGTTCTGTAACTTTAGGCTTGTGGCGTTATTTTAAGTGTTGTCACTATGTTATTTAGTGGTTAGTTTTCAACAACTTGACGTGGTGAATTGCCGGGTTCCGTAGTATCGTCTACGTCTGCATTTTAAAATATTTGAGTGTTTATTTGAATTTATTCACTTTTGCTTTGGAGTTCTTCCCTACGAAGTGGTTCCGTTTTCTTCGTTTTTAACCATGGGAATTGCTGTTCCATGTGACTTGCTTCTTAACATTGTTTTGCAACTAAGATGTTCCTTGGTCTATCTTTATTCGATCTAGAATGTCGTTCGGAAGCATTACGATGCATGAACCTCGTCGCTGCAACATGGCCATCTGCATACATCAAAATGCTCACTTCCCTCTCGGCCAGTCTTTTGCAGCAGCCGATTTCGCTTGATCAATGTAAGTCTTGTACTGAATTGAATGATTTTTCTATTTTTGGTTAATCATCCCACCAACCAATGTGTACATGCTCTTCATTCCCTCATGTTAGTAACTCGTCAACCAGCGCCTATCATTTGAATGCTCAACTACGAATGGTTGCCTGTGTGTATCATTATGCTAAATGACCTCACAAAAATCGCGACAATAGAAAAGTTCTTGTGAATGTTGATGTGGTTCTGTGCTTTACCGGATTGATTCGTTACAAATCGTTTACGCCACTACCCGCATTCTGTTTTTTCATACTTTTTAGCAGATAACCTGCGACGATGTGCTGCATTGGAAGCCGTTTCACGTGAATGGGATGTACTGGAAACCTTGCTAGACAATACCTTAGGTTCATTGAAGGATGGGTTCATCGCAACAGTATCGTGTGCTCCATTCGATTCGGCTATAACTGAATTGGTTAAACAGTTGCTGCAGCATCCACTGAGTGCTTTTCCAGAATTGTACGGAAAACAGTTAACTTGCGCGTGTCTCATTATGCAATATGTGGATTCCGTACAAGATTCTGTATTGCTCTTACCTTTACTCACGCAGGTACGTTTACCTCTCTTTATTCTGCCCATTCATCTTAGATGGCTGATATTTGTTTGAATTTAGCAATAATTCTTTACATCATGTTTCTTGATTTATACCGACAATCTCCAACATTTCATGTTTGGTACTTCGTGTTGAGGCGATTATCCTTTTCTTGTATATCTCTTAGCCTGGACAATCTCACCCTATGTCTAACTGCGCGGCACTTTCCTGTCTCGCCCGGGGCAACCTGACAGTATCTTATCTGACTGTGCGGCACTTTGCCTGGATCAGGCTTGTGCTTTCACATGACATCTTAGCCCACATGCAGTCTCTGGCTGTGCAGCACTTTGCCTGGATTAGGCTTATGCTTTCGTTCATTCATTCATTCACTTTGGACTGAACTGCATTCCGTACTGAACTTGGAGAGTGAATCGGCCAACCTGGGAGGGTTTCACAACGCACAGCAAGCAGTTGATGTCACCTAGTAAATTCGCAAAAACTTCGTTGCTGCTCGATTTAACACGAATTGAAAGATCAGCGTATCATCACACATGCCAGCTATTCCATTTTGTTGTGCTGCGTAAAGTCTTCGCAGAAATTTCTAACCAACCAATGTTTTGACGTTGCATTAGTGAACTGGTGGTCAATTTTCAATCACTTTTCTAGAACTTTTACTATTATACCACAATCACTCGGCTTGACTTGGAATAGCTGTTTGCTCTCATTATTTTCACATTTCGTTCAGTTACCCTGGCCGGTGGCATTGTCCTCGGTGGTTACATAATTAATTCCCGCTCGATACAACCAGCGAATCACGGAGCGTAATGTCGATTAACTTTTGAGCAGTTATATTAATCGCCTGGTTGCCATCGGAACGTTTTCATGTATGGCCATTACACGTCGATAGCATACGAGCACAATGTTAGAACTATTTTGCCCAGATGTGAAAACACGTTACCGCAACAAACACGTATTTTACTGCTCACCATACACTACAATATTGAGATTACAAGCATGGGGTTTGTGTTGTTTGCTGTACAGCTTGATGAAATGCATGTGATGTGAGATACTGCCAGTGAAACGGGGGATTTTCGCTTGTGTCCGTCAATTTAGCGGTGTTATCCATGTCGAACAATAGTATTGCAATGTAATGTGTTGCTCGCATCCTCCGCACGTACAAACAACAACCGGTCATCGGGTGGAAACAGTAAGATTAGGTTAAATAGGCATTGAAACAATTGAGATGTGAGCAACACATTTGTCGTTTCTAGGCGTCTTGAACGTTTGACTAAGAATCTGTACTTGAACACCGTGGTATCGCAATATTCGTCTTCGCTGAATATGGATTGCAACCATCAGCTCACACCTTCGTAGAACCGTGTCAGTTGCAAAAATTGTAACTATGCCTAGCCACGTAACCGTTGGTACCAACACATTTCGCCTCACTTTAAATTCGTGAATTTACTACAGTATGTCAGCAGAACTGAACGTGATGGCCTAAGCATTGTATCGCCACGATACTCTTATCGTTATCAAGAGACACCTGTCATAACCATCTGCATCACACCTTTACTTTCCTCTAGTAATGGCAACCTAGGTTCATAACTCACAGGTAATAAATTTTACGCAGGTCTTCTTTTTTGTTACTCTCGTACGCAAGCGAATTTTCTTTTCTGAATGTCATGAGGACGTGAATGTGATTTCACTTGGTGGGTTGATTCGTTAAAGCAATACGCGCTCTTCTTTTCTAATTTTAGTTGTTTGCATGCTTCCGACAAATCTCGCCGTCCGAGGCAAATCCAAGTAGCGCTAAACCGGATTCTATCCGAGCGTTGCACATGGCCGTAGCCTCCGCCTTTTTTCGTCTCACCAAAACTTGCCCCAGTCGCATAATGGTAAGTTTAAAATGATTTTATTTAGTCAGACTGTCACATAGTTTCATATGCCCTGCACGCATGTCCGCACGCACTACGTTGTTTTTATTGGTTTATTTCTCTAAAAAACGTAAACAATCATGTGGCGTAAATGTGATGAGTATGATGAAATCTGCTGTCATTAAAAAATTTTGTTCTTCTTTTTCGCTAGCTTCGAACAAATTTTCCCGTGTCATTTTACATTATTGTACGTCATGTTCTCACTTCAAACCATTTCGAGCTTGTACCATTTGACTCTCCGTTCAGACACATTTCACTGCTATCGGAACCGAAGTTACGGGTCTGTGGTCTGATTCTTATTGCGGCATTGTGGAAAAGTGTGTTCTTCTAGAAGCTCTTGTGTTACTTTGGTGAGTTCAGTTTCCTTCAACCAGAAGTGTTTTAGCGGTTATTCAACGCGCATTTCTTCACCAATTTGTTTTTTTTCTACGAAACTAAACAGTTTACGACTTCCGCAACCGATTGAAGTCCAACAGGATTTGTTGAAGCAAATCGTCACTCATGTTACTTTGCCTTGGACAAACTCGTCTTCTTCGTCGACCAATGGATCGTTGTCTGTCTTTTTAAATTCTTGCTCCACCGGTGGTTCCGGCTTGGTCTCCTTCCTTGGACTGGATCAAGCGTTGTCTGTGCACCAAAATACGGAATCTGTCTATGTACAAGCGAGGATTTCTTTGCGCCAGCACGTATTGGCTTTGCTCGCCGTCAGCAGACGATTGTCAGAACCAGTTAATTCGGAACAAGTAAGTGCGGTTCAATAATTAGACCATGCAGAGCTTTACTGACATCTCAATGATCATCCGTTTCCTCGATGTATGCAAAAATTATTAGCTGTTTCCTGTAAAGTCGATTGACGTCATGCATTTTTTGTACTCCTTGGCCTGTTTAGCGAAACCTTTTAGTTACCGTGCAATTAATCAGCACGGCTTGAGTGCGATTTTTTGAGTTGCGAATTGAATGCCGTGTAGAGAGTCTGTATTCTATCTCTGCCAGCTGTGGGTGGGTTTGGTTCTCCGGTCTCAGCGAAAGGTTCGGTGGTGGTGTCTGAGGATGTAGTGGGTTTTCGCCTGACAAACGTTCTTAATATGAAAAGCCACAAAAATCCAATGATGACATCATGACGTGGTGGACGTCACTCGCTGCATCAAAAGTCGCTGCCCCTAGTCCTATCTAAGGACATTGTACGATGCACAAGCGAAAACTGCCGTCGCCAACCAAGCAACGTGGTTATCTGGCTCCGAAATGGGTATTTCCGGAAAAAGGCGTGCGAACCTCTCGCTCCATTGCCTTGTGAGTAAAGCCAATGTGCTAAAGACTCATGGATGGGACCCCCTAAATGAAATCTCCCTTACTTCGCGATAGGCAACCGAGTACTCTCACGCCAACGTTCAACGATGTTGACATTGTCACTCGCTTCGAAATCTACTCTTCAGAATCCACTCTGCAAGCACACGTCATCGCCTCACCCTCTCTCCATGATGCACTTCGGAGCATCAATGCGGGATGCATACCGTTGCACCCAACTGTTCAGAGACAATTTCCAACGCTCTCCCCCGACCCCGTGTCCCTATTAGGCTTGCATCGTTCAATGTCCATACCCTGCAACAACCAGAACAGCAGTCTGGACTAGCCCGCTCTCTAGAGACACGAGGTATCGACAAATGTTGTCTATCGAAAACGCGTTTTCGTGGCATTGATTCGGTATTGCAACTAAGTTCTTCTATGCCTATTGTGAGTAGGTTCTACTTACGTGTGTCCAGTGATCCCGTTGCTTCCTCTACTGGCCTAGCTGGTTGGAATTATTTTTAGCAAAAATCGGAAACCTCCCTTCTAGATTGGATACCCGTTAAAAGCACAGCGAGATTTCAAGGTTACAGCGACGAGAGACGTAACCTATTCGTGATCTCATCGTACGCACTCACAGACTGTGGGGCAGAGGACGTGAAGGACGAATTCTACGAATAACTTCGTTGTCTTAACGAAAGCACGCAGAGGCGATATAGTACTGCTTGCCGGCGATTTTATTGTCCGAGTTAGATCTCTACTGCATTTTGAGCGCTTCCTTGGATGGAAGTAAGTAATGTCAGGCAACCGAACAGACAATGGAGAGAGATTTTTGTCCCTCTGTAATGACCACCGCCTCTTACTCGCATTCACAAATTTTCGACATCCCAAGCGCCATTTAGCTACTTTGGCGCAACTGAATTTATTTCATTCGTTCTGCATCGGTTGCTAGAATACCAACATACGTATCATCAACCAACCATAGTGTTGTTTCTGGATATTAGATCCGCCCAATTGAACTGCTTACTTGGCAATGGAATCCCATCAAAGTACGTCGCAATCCGATAGAGAGGGTAAGGGCGTACGATAGCCTTTCAATACCATTCAACACGACTAAGGGTGTAGGATTAGGCTGTCCAATATCCCCGTTCTTGTTCAGCTTTGCCATGGCGGACGTAATCTTGGTAGTTTCTCCACGGATGGCGCTGTGCTCCTTCCAGGTTGGTGTGTCTTTGGCCTGGATTATGCTGATGATATTGTCTTACTGGGCTAGGACCCAACATTTATCCGACACCTTGGAAATCATAGTATTGGAAGCATCTAAGTAAGCAAGTGTAAAGTGCTTCTTCAGGACTGGCCAGGTGAACTGCCAAATTTTGCTATAAATTATCCTGTTCTCGATCATGTCGAGCAGCTCAACTAGGAAGTCTAAAGGTCGGATAGAGAAGGCAATCACGTCCACAATCACTAAGGCCAGACTGCCATTTACCAGACTTAAGTGCCTCTGGAAGAGACGTGATTTGAGCTTGAGTCTGAAAGGAAGGAAATATTCCACCTCGATAAGGACAGTATTGCTTTACGCGAGTGCATGTTGGAGATTTCGCGCTGAATTTGTTAGTAGGCTGGAGGTCTTCAACCAACGTTGTTTTCGAAGGATTGCTCACGTTCGGTGGCAACACCACGTTTGCAACTCTGAGGTCAGGCACACTCTTAGAAAGCAATGGCACTAGCCTTCAGACAGCCGTTAAGTGACGTCGTATACGCTGGTTGGGGCACGTCTTGCTCGGGAAACCTGAACGGTTACCATGCCGAGCGCACTATGCGTCAGCTGGTGCAGACTGGAACAAAGTGATGGGTGGTCAACCACTAACTTCGAAGAGTGGCTTAAAAAGGTTCACTTTTGGTTTAGCCCAGGTTGGACGGACGCACTTGTCTTGATGGGATGCAAGAGAAGGAAAGAGTATTTGGCTCTACACATTGTTAACGATGTCAGTGAACTGACATCAATGGAGAGAGTGCATCATCTCTATTCTCACTGACATTATTTTTTTCGATCGGTCTCATAAACTATAATGAAAAAATAAAATAAAAAATGACGTGTAAATTGACAAAAATATTTACTTC
Source organism: Atriophallophorus winterbourni (assembly GCA_013407085.1). Classification (NCBI taxonomy): domain Eukaryota; kingdom Metazoa; phylum Platyhelminthes; class Trematoda; order Plagiorchiida; family Microphallidae; genus Atriophallophorus; species Atriophallophorus winterbourni. Next base: position 89,285 of record JACCGJ010001734.1, read on the forward strand.
TTTTTTCACTGTACTGTACATTTCGTTGTTTCGGTTGAACGGTTTTGGTGTAAATCGTGTCGTGATTACATGCCTTCGTCGTTTCATGGTTTGGTCACTAATGTACCGGTCTGTAGACGTCTTGCGTTCGCGCAACACTTGCAACTGATTTTCTATTTTTATTTAAATTCTCTGGCAGGCAGCTTGAGAATTTGTTACACATTGTTTTGAAGACATGACCAGGTTGACAATGCGGTAGCTCACCTGCTACCTTAGAAACCGCAATAATGAAATCTTGTGTACTGGTACAACAGCGCGTCATACAATCGCTGTCATGCTCACACACACAATTACCCGCTCTTGGTTTACAAACCTTTTCCTTCCTCACAGTTGCAGCAAATTACGGCCCCTTTATTGGAACCGGTTTTCTCTTCTGTGCTGCTTGCCGTTCGGTAAGTTGCTCACATTTTTATTCATCAAGTTTAGTCGTGAAGCATTTTCGGCTTTGTCTGATCTGACCATCGACCTTTTCATGTTTCGGTGTGCGTGTTTTGCACTACCAGTTTGCTTCGATCCGTTTCTAGTCGAATCACGTCATTAATTTGGCATCGGTTAAACTGAGGCAGCAAAGTTCCAGCAGCGTTGTCGGTCATCTATTTTTATTTTGCCTGATTCCATTGATAAATAAGGAAAGTGTATTTATTTATTTATTTATTTTATTTTCACATTCCGGTTAAATGTAGCTCCGCTGGGCTCATTTGTCCTGCCTGTTATCTTTCCGATTTTAAGCTATCCGAAATATTTTACTGTTTCCTGTTTATGGATTCATTTGGATAAGTTTTGTAAATGTTCTCCACTTCACTCATTTCGATTATTAAGAATGCTTTATCTAAGTGGTAAATATCTGCTTCCTTTTGTTTAGCCTGTCGTTACGAATTTTCACGATTTTTATTAGAGCGATATTTTGAATTAATGCTGTATAGTTTTCTCAACACAACAATGTGGTTAATGGTTAATTCACCTTTGTATTCCCTTTTCAGTGCCTTCAGTGAACTTTGGCTTCCATCGAATCTTGCTCGCGTACATCCTGATTTGACTCAGGTGTTTGAAATGCCTGATCACATCAAACAGACTCTTTTGTCGATTCACGTGCCAAGGTCAGAACGGGTGAGTGAATTTTATTGTCTTTTGTACGTATGTATGCATGTATGAAAGCACGAATCTGATCTAGGCAAAATGCCGCACAGTCATAGCTGCACGTGAGTTAAGATACTGTGAGGTTACCCAGGCCTCGACAGATATGAGAAAGAACATGGAAATGATAGTGAGACTCTGTGATACACCCTCACACGTTCGCTCTGTGGTTACCATATCAATACAAACCATGTCCACGGTCCAAATGCACACACTGGGCGCTTGGACTCTCGATCAACGTCCCATTCCGGTCTTGTTCTGTTTTCCTGGGTTAAGGACAACACGTAGATTGATAGAACGCAACGACAGTCTCTGCTGCAATATCCACGATACATCCATTATAACAGATTCAGACGTGCATCAGCATGCAGCTCACTACCGGTGTCTTCCGTGTCGCAGAATGTCACCAACGGTCGGCTCATTGCTAGCGTTCGTTGTGTGCATTCATCTCGTACTATTGCTCTTTACGGTTGCATTGGTAGTAATTTATCTGTTCGTATGTGCAATTTCATTCCATATTAGTTCTCCGACTAAATGGTCAATGTCTAGCTATCGCATATTCATCATCTCTGAGGTAGGGGCTTGTTGTTCTGTGTTGAATACCCTCGGTAATAAGCTATTACTTATTTTTATGTATCTGTTACGGTTTGGGTGACATGATTGTTTTTTACTTTCGTGCACAATTACGTAACTTGGGAGTTTGAGCACATGAATCATCGACTAAAGTTGCATTCGGATGATTAATTGTTTGTGTATTGCTTCCGGATGAAAGTGGCTATTGATGCATTAGACCCATCTTGCTCATCGGATTTCGAAAATATTTGATTAAAACTTTTTTTATTTTCGTTTTCTAATCACTACTTATTATTTAAAAGTAGTTCGGTTCATTTTTAGCAACCACCGGATTCGCGATCACCGATTGATCGAATGCGCACCAATTTGTACGAAAATCACGAAAACCTTATCACGATTTTGAGCTGCCTTTTCGTTGGCCTTTCTCCTCGCCTCTACACCTTCCCAACCGATCAACTCGCTATTGTTCTCCATCAAAGTTGTTGCGCGGCTTTCGAGCATTTACCTGATTTCAAGGTCAACACGCTCTTGCGTATCCTTTCCGCAATCACCAGATTATACATGATGATTTCATTTTCTATTATTCTCTAATTATATCACCCGTTTTTTATTCTGCTGCACAACCTTAACCACTACTACAGGTTTGACCATTCGACAGTACATTCGCTGTTGTCCTAAGGAGTACTTTTCGAGTGCGCTTATTCCTCTTCTCCCGCCTATTTTGGAGGCCACAGTACAGGTAAGTTCCTGAAAATGATCGATTTTGAATTATTTAATTTGATGACGTGTTTTTTTGTAAACGCGCGGGTAATATCACCGATCTGTCGATTTTGTACTTTTCTCGGTCTACTTCAACTGTGTCTTGCCAACGTCATCATATCTGTCTAGGCCTGGGCAACCAGACAGTATCTTAGCCCATGTGCAGTCTCTGACTGCGCGCCGCACTTGGCCTGGATCAGGCTTGTGCTTTCATACATACATACATCGTGAGCTTCGTATTTAGAAATAACAGAATGAATATTCATCCTTTCGATATGGCTATCCAACTTCGTAATTTCATTGTTTCTAACTTTTGTAACCATTAAAACTCATACACGATTGTGTAATTATACAGCAATGCAAAGGTGACACGAATAATTGGCCCAAAATACTAAGCTCCGTGCAAAAACACGATTTCAACGCGATTTTCTCTCACTTTTGTTTAGGCGTGAGCAACGTGGTAGTATCCTAACCCACGTGCAGTCTCTGCATGTGAGGCACTTTGCCTGATTCAGACTTGCGATTACATCCATACCAAGCAAGACCACTATGTAGTCTTCAATTCCCCTGAGTTTAAACAACCCTGACATCCCAGTTACAACCTGTCGGGCTATGTAACGTTTTGGTTTTGGCAACCGGGTTGTATCGCGGGCAGAAGCGAAGTTGGTGTTGACAGTACCGTCATAACTCGTATTCTAACAGTATGTCCAACAGTCCATATAATTGCGCGTGGTTTGGGATACCGTAATGTTGTTCAGTATTGAGTGTAAAATTGCCTAAATAATAATGGTAGTGAAACTGACAAATTCGCCTTTGCCGCTCATTTCCTGGGTTCCCATCGTATCGCAGCTCAGACAACGTGTAAGTGTCGTATAAATTTACTGAGCAATAATTCGGATTTTATCCGTGATAGCGACCACTTAATTTGTTATAAATTGCTTAATAATACCACGGATCAATGGTTAGTTTTCATATATTCAGCCTTAAACCGCAGTTTGTCTTGCCATCGTCTATCTGTTTTTCATCTATTTGCTACAGCGACTGGATATGCGTTGGAATCAAGTCGTTCTGATGAGGTAAGTTTATTCGACCGTTCTTATTAATTAGTCTTAATATAAATTGGATTGAGACAGATTTCGGAGATCGACCGGTTTCGTGCTGTTTGAACGGGTTGATCGTGCCAAACTTATCCAACAGTGGCATACAAGTTCAAACTCAGTTTATCTATGACTATCTTTCATTGTATCTTGTTTCTGTTTTGTGTTAGTTTTTTGTCTGGCTCCGTATATGTGCTAACCACTTCCTGGAGCTGTTCCATTGATGTGATGTGAAAGCACAAGACTGATCCAGGCAAAGTGCCGCACAGTCATAGACTGCACGTGGGTTGAGATACTGTCAGGTTGCCCAGGCCTAGACAGATACATCTTCAGTTTCAATCGTCCATACCGTTGATCTCTTATTCCGTTTACCCTGTTTTCGTTTTATCGTAGCGAAACCGAGTCTGTCGACCAGAAAGCGGTCACGGCAGAACTTGTAGAAGAACGTACGGCTCGTTTGCTCGGTCGCACACTGCTTGATCTCCTCCGTAAGTTTTTCTCTTTTAAAGGCACTAAATTATCCCTTCGAAAGAAATCCGAACCGTCCGTTTGTTTTTAGGTCTAATTTATTCCACTAACGGCTATGAATTCGCTTGTCAAGCTTCAGAAGACCCATCTTGCGACGATGGTATGGACGATATTGATATGCCTTCGGATGATAAACCTGCTGGACCGTCCTCTCAAACCTCAGACACCAATCATTTGGGTGCCCTGGCGCGTGCATTACTCGCTCAAGCGGATTCGCAACCTGCCTCCAGCACGTCGGATTCCAGCTCTGATCCACTGTTTCTCTGTGCTTTGTCAAAATGTTTGACGTGGCCAGACAGTTCAGCCTGCCTTAAAGCTTCCCAGTACATTCCTTCGCTCATCGACGCTGTAAGTGAACCAGTTCCTTTTCTACGAACTTCAGCTCGTTGTTTGTTCTGTACAATTTGCCCTGGTGTTTTGATGATCTGTGCTTGAAAATTGAAACAACAAGTCCGTTAACGTGGTTACAGTAAAAGCCTGTGCCACACCGTCGATTACTCAGTTCAAGTCTGGTTTAGATTAATCGCATAAAAACTCATACCGTTTCAGTGGCATATCCCGGGTTTAAAACTCACCGCATTTCACAATATGTCGTAAACCCCCGTCCTTCATCATACCCAGCTATGAAATAAGTCAACCGTCAGGAAAATATCTCCAACAACCAAGCATTCTGTCCAGTGCCTATAGCACTTCATGCCAATGAAACATGAGACAAGTAACAGTCATATGGGTTACAAGAAAGCACTTACTGTTAGAAATAGCATTGAATGCCTATGGGGCTCAGGTATGTATGAAAAGACTACGTGGGCTGAGATACTTTCGCTCAGCTGCCGAGTTGTAATTCATAGTTGCTCTCACAGTTGAAATAGTTGATTATGGGAGAAGGCTAAAAACAAGGATATATAAACACAAACTGGTTATGCAATGACATGATCATGTGCATCTGTATTAACCCTTAACAGTCGAATGGGTCAAATTCGGTACACAAAATTTAAAGGTTTATGATGGGATAAATAAAAAAATCACTTCCGTATGCCGGGAGTATCGGATTCGGCACACGTTCTGTTCTCGTTTTATACGCGTTTAAGACGGCTGAGCCATGCGGCGCGCCAGTTGTCAACAAACTTCGGAAGTGAGGTGATGCTTGTAAAATAATTCAGGCAGTTAAGGGTTGAGAGGGACATGAATTCGATTTGAAAGTTAACTGAAAATCGTTGCCAAGGGCAGAACGTTTAAGTGTTTCTTGAAGCGTGTTGTTCAGGCCACAACTATAAACCAGTTAGGGCACGCAAGAATCCCAGTAGATGAGATCGCACGCTGCCGAAAACTTCGTATGATGCCCATCGTCAATTTGCTTCGAAAGAAGTTTCGCTAGTGATGTCATCTCATTTTGGTGACTGAACGTCCGTAATCAGCTATATCGGCGCGGAGAACAACTGAACTATAATCAAGCACTTATCTGTGTTTCTTCGTTATGCCCGATTTGTTTACCCGTGTCACGATACGTTTCGTACGTGCTTTTCGATCCATTCCTGGGAACCGCTGTACAGTTCGGTGAGATTTTCGAACCACTACTAAACTCGAGAGCTTTTTTTCAAAAATTCATTGGGGCTAAGCGTGAGTATGACACGTTGAATCTTTGTGAGAATATTTTTACGGAATTCGACAATTCGTCTTGTGAAACTTGTTTACCGCTTCTGCTGTCTCAAGACTCCGCGGACTTAATTATACCAGAAGACACTTCGAAAGATCCTGTAGTGGTACATGGATGCAAGGGATATGACCACTGCAAAACTGGTCAGCTCCATTTAGCTTAGATTCACTGTCTTCATTGGTCATTCCGAGGTTAGCGTGCCAACTCGGTGATCGGTGGCTTCAACTGTCCATCTTTCACTTAATCATATCAGCTATGTGATCTCCTCTCTTGGTCAACGTGTTATCGTTAATCGTTGATCTGTATGTTTCATCGATTAATCTTTGTCTGTGATCCTAGGTAGTTGTTGCAAAATTACGGCAAATTAAGTTGCTGGCAAGTCAAAAAAGCTTGTCTTGTATGTGACTGCTTCATCTCTTCTAGCGGTTTCGTTTCTTTTCATTTTCCATTTAGATGGTCAACCCTCCCACTCCCCTTGTCTCCTATCCTCTCGCTAAACGCCCCTTTCCTTGCCAACTCGCCGAGAAAGTGTTCTTCGCTGTGCTTTGCGGTCTCCATCTTCATGGTAAAAATGCTGAGACCAATCTACCAAGTCTGTTGGTTTGTGGTCATCGCGTTTATACTGCCGTTGAAGCTGGCGCTCCCCGTGCTTGCCTTCGGGAAACTTTGGCCAAGGTTTTGCTGAATGCGAGTGGTTCCACCAGTTCGGAAAAAGTGATGCAAAGTATACAGGTACGTACTCTCCTGTGCTAAATTGAACACGTCAAATTTACAATGTCTTGCGTCTGTATACCCATCTTGGTTGCTCGCTTGCTTTTTTCTTTTTCAATAATGAGAACCACCTTGTTTCGTACGTATCCAGTTTAAAAATGAAATTTGTGTATGTTACGGATGTATGATGGTTTTAAGTCTTAAGGCAGAAAAATACCCACCAAAGGTTACACTGCAAGTTGTAAAAACCTTGGCGAAAATTTGGCAAAGCGTTAATGGCAATCGCTAAATACTTCTCAACTTTGTTTTTGCTCATTAGCTTCGGAAGTGGGCGTCTTTATGTGTGGCACCTAAAGCGTTTGCTATGCGTATCTCGATGATAATTTCAATATGTGGTCCGTGTGCAATACGTGTTCATCCTCGCGAATATCTGTGTATCTAGCATTTTATGGTTGTTTTTCTCTTATTGATGGATGATTTTTTCAACGCTGCCACTGTAAGGTTTTAACGTTCTCGTTGGGGGTTCAGGAACCCGCCGTTTGCTTCAATTTGCCCGTGTAGCTTGGTTCGAACTTTAATGATGATGTATTAGCAATCTTTCTCTTCGCATGTACATATGAATGCACAAGTCATCGACTGTATGTGGGCTAAATTTTTGTCAGGTTGCCAAAACCTAGACAGATATGAGCAATGGGATAGAAATGACTGTGAGACTCAAGCGTGTTTGCGCACGCAGCTCACTGCGGGTGGCAAATTAATTTATCATGATGTTACCTGTGCATGCACTATCGTATGCTCCATTCTTGTTTCGCTACATTAACAGAACTTTGAAACGAAACTATTTGACGAGTCGAAGCCATTAGCAGAGAAGGCTAAACGTGAAGTGTTCAAAAAAGTCGTCCAGCCTATCATCGGGGTAAGTTTTTCCTTCTTTTGTCACGAACCCATAAGGATTCTATTCGATATCGCGTCTTTTTATTATTCCGCAACCGTTAAAGAGCCCTGCCTCGACATTCGTTTATGCATCAATTCCTTGATTTCTCCTCGCCCGTGCTTCGATTCGGTCTCAATATTGTGATAATTGTAAGCAATGCAACATGTGAACTCCGCGATATTGAATTAAACTTGCCGATCCACTGTCGTTATTTGATCGAAGTTAATTTGTAACCAGTTTACCCTTGACCATGAGTGGTTGGAAATTGACTTTATTGAATAAGCACCCTTTGGGACTATCCATGAGAAGTGACGCTGCTATGTTTCTATATGGAAAATTAGCGCAGAGTTAACCAGTTGGTATCGAAATCGCTGGCACGGCTATTAAGGGGTTCAGGATGATATATGTTTTCTGTTTTCAGACATGGTACTGACAAATCCGCTGGTTTATATTTAAGAAACCACTCGTTAGGCCACGAGTCAAACCACAATACCACACAATTGGGCCGTTACATTGTCAGCTTGTACAAGCCTGGGTTGTAATTTTTTGAACCTGTCAATATCATCAGCCTATGTGACACTTAGCCTGATTACATACATGCAATCGGTATGTATGTATGAAAGCACAAGCCTGATCCAGGCAAAGTGCCGCACAGTCAGAGACTGCACGTGGGTGAAGATACTGTCAGGTTGCCCAGGCCTAGACAGATATGTGGAAGAAAAAGAACAGGAAATTGTAGTGAGACTCCAGCGTGTTTCAGCATGCAGCTCACTACCGTTGGCCAATCAATTTAGCACGATGTTAACCGCACAGCACAGAAATGCAGCACGATTGCACATTCGTGCGACATGCAATCGGTGGCAGCATTCAATTGTCACGGTGTAGAAGGAAATTAATCGAAAATTGCACATTAACGAAACTTCGAACGTTTATCATTATGAGGAACTCTGAGCGGTTTTTCTTCCTTCTACAACCATCACACGTGCACGCCATTGTCCTACGTTTTCTCCGATGGTGCACTTGAGCTGTTCTGCAAAGCGAGCTATATTTACTCCGTGGTGTCAAAACTTTTTTCGAACCGTCGGTATCGTCGTCTTTGCGTGTTCTTTGGGGCAATAGCCCCATGTTTATATTGCGTGAGGTTAGGATGTCTTTTTGTCACTATTTCGTTGTTTAATTAACTGCGTCTATGGCTTCTCGCTTCCCCCTAGATTCCTCTGAGCGAACGCTTTCGTGACCCGGTAACCATCACAACCCTGGCCCCTCTTCGCCGGTCCACGTGGAAGCAAACGCTTCGAAACGGTGATGCGTTGTCAAACACAGACAATTTGGGTTTATTTGAATTATTTTTAAATTCATAAACTGCTATTTTCTATATTTGTTTCTTTTCCTCGCCGTAACCCCAATTACCACATGGGCCCGTGTCGATTTGTTGCCCGAGCTATTGTTCGTTTTTCGTCAATGTGATTGCATTGAATTCGCCCATGATCCCTGATTGTATAGTGCTGAGTTTGTGCTTGGAAAGCAATAAACTTTGGGGTATTGAAAGATTCTTCTTTTACCGGGATTGGGTTAAATGCTGATCTGATTTTAATTTTTAGAATGCACCGAAATTTTGTCGCGAGGCAACTTTACTTTGACCAGCATGGTTCGATACCGCGCTGGAGTCGCATATTCAGTGAACACTCGTATTTCAGGGAATATCTGTAAATGTACGCTTTTATCTTAAATCGTTCTTTACTTCGTATAATGAGTGAAAAAGTGCCATCTGCTCGTTTTATGTAAGACTGCGTCAGTTAAGAGATGTTTGTCCGAAGGATGTGAGTTATATGTTTTGATGCCACTTGCTTGGTCAGTACGTTTCTTGTTGTATGGTGGCCGTATGGCTTGCGCCATGTAATCCAGAACCTCTCCGCGGTACTGCTTGATCGAAAATATTTTTGCATGAAAATTATCTGCGGACTGACATAAGTGATGTCCGTGTGATTTATCTTGTTTCATTGTTATTCTGTTTTGATAAATAGTGCTAATTCACATACGTTACAAGCACTGAATTTCGTATATTTCCGTCTCTCTTTGCGTTTAATTCTTGTTGGCTCACAAATTCATTGGTACGTTGTCTGGCCAGAAAATGTTGCCAGTAATAAACCCGTTTTGGCCAAATGGCGTAATTTCTCGTTGCCGATGAGTTTCATTTGCAGGAAATTGTGGATGACCTCCCAATACATCAAAGACAAAGCTTTCCTATTTACCGAGTTCTAGTCATCTGCCCACAGGACACATTTTTGCAAGCATAATTTTTTATTTGTGTATGCGTTGAGCACAAAGAAAACTTGGTTGGTTTAACCTAATCATCAACGGTGTATGACAACGTAACCTGTTGTGAATCATGGAAAATTTATTGTCTGCGTGAGAAGCTTGCTATGTTACGCAAACGTTATTTCGTGTTAGTAATATGTAATAACGGCGAATGCCTTTTTGTCTACAAATAAGCGATTCAACTAATGCTTCATTGGAGTATGCTGAGGCGGAAAAATATGAAGATATGTTTAGACTTTTATCGGGAGAATCTACATTTGATTTGAAATAATTGAACCTTATCCCATGCCGGAAAATCATTTCACACGTAGTAAAAATGTGGCATTCAGCTTTTCTACCAAAAAATTCACATTTGGTGCACGGCTAATCCTGTGTTGCATGGGTTACACAGTCAGCCTCGTCCCACAAACCAACGTAGACTTGTGATTAGCTGTCCGCGAGTAGTTATTACGTTGTCTACTTGTTGCACTCCATCTTGCCTGGAACGCCTTTTCAAAAACTCGCGAGGTGTGCCTGAATATTGCCTAGACGTTTTCACGAGGTTCTTCAGCCTCTTACGCAAAATTCTATTTACCGTGCAATTTGCTTTATTTCGAAGTTTTGCGACGGTTCTTTACTTATGAGGCTACCTTAAGTGTAAAAGCAACAACGAACCCTTGACTGTTTATTAGTATACCTGTGCTCTATGTAGATTGAGTACTGTGATGTTTCTGACTGATTGTGGTTTAAATATAGGCAACATTCTGTACCATCTACTATTTGACGCTCAACCTAGTTTTGACCACGGATCACACTAAAGTAGTGTTTGAAAATGTTGAACAACTGCAAAAAATTTCTATACTGTGTCAAAATGTATGTTGTGGTAAGCTTACTGAACATGAAGGTTTTCGTGGAGTGTGAAGCCACGAGGTCACCCTCCGTTTACTTGAAGCGTTTCACTCGCAAATAGTGCATACAATCATGTATATAATTAATTTCAACAAAACATGATAACAACTATCTTTGCAACCAGTATGACAGACTTCGTGTTAGTTTAGGCTCTTTCGTGGCGGACTGTGGAACCACAGCTGCAACGTGCCTCATTTCCTTATGGCTGAGCTAAGTTGGGAAACCAGTGGCAGCAGATGGCTCATTTGTCTGCTGGATCTTCGGGATGAATCGGCGTACTCGCTGCGCCTGATCGATGCCAAATTTCGACGACGCTTGGCGCAGATCAATTCAGCGATGTTCTGCTGTGTAGAGTTGAACTGACTCAACAACGAAAGCAGCGGGTCGAGCGTATCCGGATCCATGGATAATAAATCGAACATCGCATAGTGTTCTACGTCCTGTGGACGAAGCAATTTAGGATAAAATAAAATAGGCCATAATGTGTGTTGAACTTATCGGTAACGTGAATCGGGTTGATTATAAATGACAGTATTAATTC
>JACCGJ010001735.1:0-11749 GCA_013407085.1 Atriophallophorus winterbourni
GATCTAAAACCACCGGATCTGATACTATTGGGGATCCGTCATCCAGTTAAAGATTGTCGATCCAATCATGCCTTTTTGACTTTCGAGTGTGCATAACTATATTAAAACATTGGGTACTGTTTTATACTGCGTGCCAACCGTGATTCCAAGTCACATTTGACCTTGTCTTGAGTTTCCATAGGTTTATTTCTGGCCATTTTAAATCTTATCCAGGGTCATTGTATCTGTATGTATGAAAGCACAAGCCTGATCCAGGCAAAGTGCCGTACAGCCAGAGACTGCACGTGGGCTAAGATACTGTCAGGTTGCCCAGGCCTAGACAGAGGTCATTGTATCTAAGGTGCTTGTAAGCTTTCCAGGCACGTTCTCGGATTCTAATCACCCATCGCATCACAAGAGTCCAATACGGTGGTTTGATGTGTCATTCGACCTGAACCAGCTGAGCAAAAAATCTTGCAAGCTGCCCGTTTGTTGCAATATCGCTATTTGCATGTTGAGACAAGATCTTTTTAGATTTCTCTAAGACAAAGTCCCAGTCTATATGTTCGAAATTGCGCCAAAGTTTAAGAGGCTTACAATAACAGAGTTCTACTTAGAACATGATCATAACGTAATAACTTTTCCTAGCGAAGTGAGGTATTTGATCTGTCAAAATATTTCTGCGCTTGAAGAGACTACGAGATCTAGAATCGAAGGTATTAAATCCCGACGGAACACTGCGGGCTTACGGCATGCATGAGTTCATTTAATGAAGCCTTTAGACAACTTATCAGACGAACAGCATTGGTTCAACCAAGTGATATGTAGTAGGCTGTTGCAGCAAAATAAGACTGCCAAGCAAATTACGCAACTCATGTGATTATGCTTGATAACTCATCAGCGCATGCTATTACCAAACCCTGCTTATAAGATTGAATAAGACAGAAGAGTTTGACTTTGTGTATGCTAAGCTTGGACGAGAACCGGTGTTTCCAACGTGGCATTGTCGCGGCTTAACGCTTGATATCGATGGTACAATACAAAGTGTATGGTGTTTTCTGCCAAAATTTTGTTTCTTTCGATCACTGTAAATTTTGACTTTGTACGCGGTTATTGTGTACACTGATTCTCATTCGCTCAGAATTACTCTCCTGTCTGCCCGTGCTGTTCGCTTGGCATGCTGACCGCCGATTGTGAGAATTATTGTTGCCTGCCCTACAAAAAGCGAGCCAATTTTCAGCCGTAATTTTTCGCAAATTTACCGCGGTTATATGTGTGATAATAACTTGAGGCCTGCGCCAAATCTACTTCCCGCAAATTTGGAGATCGCTTTCCGGTTAGATCGAAAAATTATTGTGAATGGATACTTTGTCATTTTTATATAAATACTATAATCTACACGTAGTCCGAACCATCACAATTATTTTGACTCTAGAGCCACTCCACGATTTTCCGTACCATCGATGATCACTACCCACTGAACTTCAGTATCCTACGAAGAATTCATTTTATCCTGTCATTGTATTTTACAACACGGATTTATCAAACATCGCTCATGTGCAAGTAAGTTGCGCCTGGCGCGAGGAAGCTGGTGTGCTTTGACTGATGCTGGTCAAGCGGTTGATGTTGTTTTTATCGACTTAAGTAAGGTATTCGATCGTGTGCCCAACCGCAGATTGTTCGTTAAGCTGCGGGGTCTAGGTATTCAAGGGTGTCTTCTCAAGTGGATCGAAGCATTTATTTCAAGGCGGTCAAACCTCGCAGATGTGAATGACGTTTTGTCTTCAGAGGTGATAGCGAACTCACGTGTGCCACATGGATCTGTTCTTGGTCCGTTGTTATTCAAGATTTTCGTGAGCGACCTTGCAGATGTGGTAGCTATCGATTGTCTTTTATTCGCAAATGATCTAAAACTCTGGGCCTGTCAGCTGGCAACGAGCGGTTGATGACTTAGTCAATTGGATAAATCGCTGGTCATTGACTATAAATGAGGACAAGTCGTCATGTGCATAGGCTCCGGTGACCCTGCAGTAGAATAATTTCTGGGAAGTAAGACTATTAGAGAGAGAACCGTCGAAAAAGACTATTATGGTTATGGTTATGGATTCCTTGAAGTCGAAGGCGGACACTTTTCGGAGAATCGGCAGCGATACTAGGATGCTCTGGGACATTCGGTGTTCATTTGTCGTCACTACCACGCATATGTTTCAGACGCTCTTCTCGGTGCACGTCCGTCCTCTGTTCGAATATGGGATACACGTTGCATTTCCTTCGTTTAAATGCGAACGTTACTCCTTGGAGAGCGTAAAAGAAGGGGATTAAGATGGTTATTGGTATGCGCCACCTCGCGTAAGAAGATGTATATATGCATAAAAGCACAAGCCTGGTCCAGGCAAACTGCCGCACAGTCATGGGGTGTACGTGGTCTGAGATATCGACAGATTGCCCAAACCCAGACAGATATAATATATAAAATAGAAATGGAAATTGTAGTGAGACTCCAGCGTATTACAGCATGTAGCTCACTACCGGTGGCAAAAAATGCCGCACGATTGCGCATCCGTGCGTGAGAGAATGTCAATGTAATGTAGGTATGAAAGCACAAGCCTGATCCCGGCAAAGTGCCGCACAGTCAGAGACTGCACGTGGGCTAAGATACTGTCAGGTTGCCCAGGCCTAGACAGATATGAGGGGGAAAATAGAAATAGAAATGGTAGTGAGACTCCAGCGTGTACTCGCATGCAGCTCACTACCGTTGGCCAATCGATTTAGCACGATGTTAGCCGCACAGCACATAAATGCTGCAGCACGCTGCACATTCCGTGCAATTGCACATCCCGCTTGAGGGAATAAGCGAAGATGACTGAAACTTTACCCCTTAGAATTTCGAAGGGAAAGATTTCAGATCATTCTGACACGCCGAATCTTTCTCGGTCAATATGGCGACGAGTTCTTCTGGTTTTTAGAATTAGTATGATATGTATGAACGCACAAGTCTGATCCAGGCAAAGTGCCGCACAGTCAGAGACTGCGCGTGGGCTAAGATACTGTCAGGTTGCCCAGGCCTAGACAGATATGAGGGGGAAATAGAAATGCTAGTGAGACTCCAGCGTGTTTCAGCATGCAGCTCACTAACGTTGGCTAATCAATTTAGCACGATGTTAGCCGTACAGCACAGAAATGCTGCACAATTGCACATCCATGCAGAATTAGTAGGCGAATCGACGACTCGTGGACACGACCTTACGTTGCACGGATGTGCAATCGTGCAGTACTTGTGAGCTGTCCGTCTAACACCGTACTAAATTGATTGGCCATCGGTGATGAGCTGCATGCTGAAACAGCCTGGAGTCTCACTACCATTTCTTTTTCTATGTTCTATCTTCGAAGACATATGGACGCTAATAATCTCGTAATGATGGGAGTGAGACTTATCCCACGGTGATTAGAGCATGAGCTCCGCACACCTTTTTAAATATAGGTATGATAACCGATTCGCCCCAACTCGGAGGGACGGATTCTGACATCCACACTTCACGGAGGAGATCTCCTAATGTGCTGATTAGGACTTGGCCACCTTCTTTGAACAAAACAGGCGGTATGTCATCGGGGCCAGCAGCTTTGAATCGTTTCATGGATTCGATACATGCTTTAATTTCTAAATCATTAGGGGGATCTACGCTAACAGGACAAGGATCACACTGCCTCAAGTGAGGGAATGATTCTGTTGCAGGCGACCAGCTGAATTGTTCTTCAAAATGTTCGGCCCAGCGTGACAGGCGGCGATTCTTATTAGTGATAAGAGTACCGTCTAATCCGCTATAGTCTCACTCACTCCTTGTTTCGTAGGCCCAGTCGATCGAATAAGTTGGAAGAGTTTTCGCACGTTACCCGCATTATTTGCTATTTCCATTTCTTCGACCTTATTTAGCCACCACCTTTCTCTGTCTAGTCTTAAGCTCCGTTTAAGTTCATTCCTCACGCGTCTACGCTCCGTATTGTGTCCAGGACCATGAGGTATTTCGCGTCGCTGGTGAAGAATTTCTATAGAGCGCTGTGAAATCCAGTGGGACTTTTGGGTTGGTTGTGCAGTCTCACAGGCTGTTATTGCGGCGGCTCGCATAATCCCTGCTATTTTGTTCCACCTTTCATCGGTAGTTGCATACTGGGCAACTGGGAGTGAGTTACTCAAGGTGGTCCTATAAATGTCTTGAACTGCAGGCTGAAAGAATTTTTCGACAGCAATGCGTTTCCCATTCGAGGGCTTCGTACCGGAGAACTTTAACGAGAACCTACATCGCACAAGAGCATGATCTGAATCTACGCAGGTATTCCAAAAAGAGCGGCAGTCCTCAATGCAACCTCTCCAGCGAGCACTTATGGCGATATGGTCGATTTGGGCCGAAGGTTGGCTTCCATCCGGCGAGCGCCATGTGGCACATTGACATCTTTTATGGCGAAAGGAGGTGCTGCTAATAAATAATCGAGATTGTGCACAGAATTGTATAAACCGTTCACCATTATCTGTGCGTTGGCTTTCAAGACCAAACATGCCACCTAATTGTGATTCAGATGTATCTAAACGACCTAGTCTGGCATTCATATCTCCTGCTAAGACAACAATATCGGAGCTTTTTGCACGTCGCAAAAGAGCATAAAGATCGTCGTAGAAGGCGTTCTTCTCGTCGTCGGAATTGGTGTTAGTTGGAGCGTAAGTTGCTACAATAAACAAGCATCTCTGATTAG
Organism: Atriophallophorus winterbourni; assembly: GCA_013407085.1. Taxonomy (NCBI): domain Eukaryota; kingdom Metazoa; phylum Platyhelminthes; class Trematoda; order Plagiorchiida; family Microphallidae; genus Atriophallophorus; species Atriophallophorus winterbourni. The sequence goes on from JACCGJ010001735.1 coordinate 4,726, forward strand.
AAGATTTTGAGTTTGGTCTAATATTAGTGGCTAGTCTAACTGCGCACATCCTGCTATTACAAGGAATCCAATCGATTAGACAGGATTCGGCGCGCGAATTCAGCACTATACCAACACCCGCCTGTCCTGAAAGGGCAGCTACAGAATCACCAGAGCAGCGCAAAAAGTAACGAGTTGAAAGGTTTGGGGCAGTAAGTTCGGTAATTATAGACGGATCATATAAGCGCGTTTCCGATAAACAGCAAACATCAATAGATAGACTATCTAAGGTAAGAGCCAGTGCAGCTTGCTGGCCTATTTGTCTCAGAGTCCTGACATTCATGGCTCCGATGTGAGCAGAGGTCTGTGGTTTAAGAAAGTGATCTGTAGATTCGGGAACAGAAAATGTTCCAACATGTTCAGCGCGGTCTTTTCTAAAGCTGGGATTGACAGACGGAGAGTTGCTAAGAGTGGATGGGGGAGGGGAAGGGTCGGAAACAGTTTGAAGAGTAGGGCCAGCAGTAGCTTGTTTTCGCTTACCCGCCCTGCTGTATGCAGCAGGTAAGGCGACCCTGTTTACCGTGCGCGACGGCCGATGCACTATGGAGTTGGTTTTCGTAGTAATAGTCATGGTTGATGCTTTCGATCCAGAAGAACATTATTTCATGTAGCGCTAAGGTAAAGCTTTCTTTCACAACAAGCACAATGGTAGCACGCAAACCTATTTGGTGAGGGGAGTTTTTCTGTTGCATTCCAGCCAAAGTCATACCAGAAGAATATTGAACCTACTGTTCGAAGTGGTGGACGCTTTTTTGGCTTACCACCGGAAGTATTCTGGACGCTCGATTAGCGACTCTGCCGCATCGTCCTGTGCAAACTGAACTGAACTGAACACACAATGAGACTTCCGGAAGTCGGAACACAAAGGTGTATGGAATGATGCACAGCCGTAGCTGGTAAAACAGTCAAAACGTGCACGCAATCACGTAGTCAAAGGTACGACGAGACATTTTATCGATTAATTGACGTCCAAGCATTTCACCGTCGGTCTGAAATGGAAAAAGATAAAAAAGATGAAATGCACTTAATTTAAATGCGCATTCGTATTTAGTCTTCAAGCGCACGCGGATCCTGATCTTACTGTCCCTACATAATGAGTACATACAGCACGAAACCGGTCGTGGTGTGCCTTTGACGGAAAAGCGTGCAAATAAATATTTAAGTCATTATCACATTTAATGAACATAAAAACTACGCACATATTTGACCTTGAAAATCTTATTAGTTCATCTTCTTCTTCGTCTTCTGAATCGAAAGCAGAAAGGATAAAATCTCGTTTGAGCTTCATCACAGTAATAGACATGGGTGACTTCTGCTGACAAGGCGAACCCTGAGAGTAGAGGAACACCACTATATCACTCCGGGGATAAAGTCCATCCGTATCAACAAATGCCGATCCAACGCGTTTTTGAATAGCTGTTCAGATGGTAGAGACAGGAGCTATTTCGGTAGAGAGTTCCAAGTGTTCACCACCCGCGTGAATAGCGTGCTCGCATCACTCAGCTCTAGCCTTCCAAGCTTCTGCAACTTAAAGTCATGTCCACGAGTCCTCGACTCACCTACTAATCGGAAGTACTGGAGGAACTCGTCTCCATATTGACCGAGAAGAATACGGCGTGTCAGGAGCAGGTCAAATATTTTCCTCCAAAGTTCTAGGGGGTAGAGTTTCAGCAAGCTCATCCTATCCTCGTACGCGAGTTGGCGCATTCCACAAACCATCTTAGTGCCCCTCCTTTGTACCCTCTCCAAGGAGTCGCATTCGCCTTTGGACTGAGGAAATGCAACAGGCAGCCCATATTTCAACAGAGGGCGAATGTACACAGAGAAAAGTGTCTGGAACATTTGCGGGGTAATGGACGCAAAGGAACGCCGGATCGCCCAGAGCATCCTTGTAGCACTGCTTATTCTCCGACAAGTGTCAGTCTTCGACTTCAAGGAATCCATAACCAGAATCCCTAAGTCTTTTTCCACCGTCACCGCTCTAATAGGCTTACCTCCAAGAATTATTCAGCACCAGTGTCTTTGGAGTTTATGCGCATGGCCACTGTCTTGTCCTCATTGATAGGCAGTGACCAGCGATGTGTCCAACTGACTAAGTCATCAACTGCTTGTTGCAGTTGCTTGTGGCCATCGCAGGAACTGACAGAGGCCCACAGTTTCAGATCATCCGCGAATAAAAGACAATCGATCGCTACCGCGTCCGGAATATCATTCACGAAAACTTTGAATAACAATGGGCCAAGGACAGATCCCTGCGGCACTTCGGAGCCTGCTATCATCTCTGAAGAAAAAACTCCATTCACCTCTACACGGTTTGACCGCCCTGAGATGAATGCCTCGATCCATTTAAGTAGACAACCTCGAATACGCAAACCCGTCAGCTTGACGAGCAATTGGCGGTGGGGCATGCGGTCAAACGCCTCAGTAAAGTCATTAAAAATGACATCGATCTCTTGACCAGAATCAGTCAAACCACACCAACTTTCTCGCGCCAGGAGCAGATTGCTTACGCATGAGCGATTTTTGGTGAATCAATGTTGTTGTGGACACCAACGCCCACACTCCAAAAGAAAGTGCTCTGATTTCCTTTTGATCAGCTTCTCTAAAATTTTACCGATCACAGAATTCAATGTGACCGGCCTGTAATTAGCGGGACAACTGGGGTCCCCACTCTTAAACATAGGTTTATTAATACCCTGTTTCCATTCTTGTGGCAAGACCCCTAATGTTACAGATTTTGTAAACAACCTGGCCAGCGGAACGCACAACACTTCTGATAGTGCTCATAAAACCAACGGATGAATACCGTCTGGTTTTAGAGCGGATTGTCTGTCTAACTGTTCCAATAGGTGTCTAACAGTCTCTACATCTACATCAAGATCAGACAGCACCTCACTGTTATTAAAGACAGAAGGGGGATCACTTTCTTCCAGACAGTACACGGAGGCATACTGCTTAGCCATGGCTTCAGCTTTCAAACCATCCTCAGTAATGTCTACCCCATTAGTATCTATCAAATTAGGAATATAGGGCGACGCCTTTGTGCGTCGTCGAATGTATGCGAATAGCCGTTTGGGTGCACAAGTAGACTCGTCAACCAATCGCTGCTCGTACAACATACGTTTTTTGCGTTTTAATGCCGTACAAAGGTTTCTAGCTTGCCGATTATTGTCATAGTCAGTGGCGTTTTTACAACTTACGAATATCGACCAGAGCTTTTGACGTTGCCGCAAAAGTTTCCTTATCTCATTATCAAACCAATGTGGACATTTTGCCTTACGACGACGTGTGGACAACGGAACAGCCACCTCAATAACTGTTAAAATGTTATTACGGATCACCAGCCAACAATCTACAACATCAGCTGCTTGATCGGAAGACCAATTGAGAGATGAAGCAGCATCCCGTAACCTACCCGCGTCTGCCTTCGAAAAATTCCTTCTGGGAATTGGATCTGGTACCCTGTCAGTTTTGCGTTTCCACATAAAAATTAAGCTGGCATGGTCACTGCAGCCTAATGGAGCTTTAGTCCAAAGCTGAGTAATATCGGACTGCGTGGGAGTGAATACGAAGTCCAAAATGGACTCACACCCAGTAGGGCCTACTCTGGTCGGATGGGAAACGTGCTGCACGAGGCCCACATCAACCACAGCGTCCAATAAGTCCCGCTCGAATGACCCAGAACCTTCATCCAGTGAAGTCCAATCAATACTAGGAGCATTGAAATCCCCCATAATCAAGCAGTTTGAGGATCTACCATACTGACATATTTGTGATACACTCGAATCTCGGTACTATGCCACCTCGTTACTATGCCACTCTCGCTACTATGCCACTTTTGCTCGGTCCCGACAAAATTCAATACAAAATAAATTTACTATGCCACTCCCTACTCTCGTTACTATGCCACTATTCTGTGACTATTTAAAAGTGCATTTTTGCGCATTTTACGCATATAGTCAGTCGGTTTCAAGGTCAAACACGCGATGTTTCTCCCTGACGTCAGCTTCAACAAGCCAATCACCTCACGCACAACGACGAGCCTCTTTCCTACTCTTGCTTTAAGTATCGATAGATAGACCCACGAAAGCGCGCGCACAAACAGACACTCACAACAGTGACATCGTTATTTTTCAAAATATTCAGCCCATAATGCCAGCTCAGAAACGCAAGCGAACCGACTTTACGCTGAAGGAGAAGTTCGAGATCATCGATGCTGCGAAGAAGGAGCCGAATCAGTCCAAGTTGGCGAAGGAGATTAGCAAGAAATGGAGCGTCGAAGTTAAGAGTACCACCGTGAAGGGCATTCTCAGCAAGAAGGATGCAATTGAAGCTGCAATCAAAGCTGGAGTTCCATCGGAGCGCGTGAAGCTGACGCAGCCTCACGACCCGAAGTTTGAGGAGGGAGTGCTGATGTGGCTGATGCAAGCAAGAGGACTGAATCTGCCTGTCAGCGGCGATCTGATTAAGGAGAAGGCGATAAAACTGGCCGAGCTGATGCACATCCCAGACTTTATGGCGAGCGACGGTTGGTTAGACAGCTTCAAGAAGCGCAATGGCGTCACGTTCAAGACAGTGCAGGGCGAAGCTGGAGCGGTGGAGTCCCAATCCCTTATTGATTGGCAGCAGCAGGTTCTCCGGCCCTTACTCAGGCAGTTCTCTTCAAGTGAAGTCTTCAACCTGGACGAGACTGATGCAAGCGTGTGATCGGCTAGACAACGAGATGAACGAGATCCGACGAAAGCAGTTGCGTCAGCCGACGATTTCTGAGAGCTTTGGACTGATCGATTGAGAAAATAAATGATGGACTTGAGAAAATAAAGCCGTTTTTGCAAAACCTCCTTACTATGCCACTCTCGCTACTATGCCACTTTTGCTCGGTTCCAACGGGTGGCATAGTACTGAGATTTCAGTGTATCAGAGTATCTGCCTGAGTATTGGGAGAACGATAAACGACACCTATCGTGGCAAATGAAGCTGCTGTCCTTATACGGCACCATATACTCTCAGCCATACCGGCAGACTGCTGGAAGCGAGCCAAGACTGCGACGGAAATATGTTTTTGGAAATATAAGACAACCACACCACCGATTTTAGCGTCTGTTCGATCCGAGCGAAAGAGTCTATATCCAAGTAGGGCCAGCTCGGGATCATCCTGCTCAGGTGAGAGCCAGGTTTCCGTCACCACAATGATCGCTGGAGGGTCCCATCTAATCCGATCAAAGAGTTCATCCAGTTTGTTTCTCAAGCTCCTCGCATTAAAATATATCACTTTTAAAGATCCAGATCCCTCCGAATGCATATCGTCAGAGGTTGCCAACAAACTTTTGGCCTCATCCTCACAACCCGAAAATCCACAATGCGCAAGTTAGTTTCACCTGCAGCTCTGCGCTCTCTAATTTCCTAAGTAGCTTTTCGCATCTTCACACGATCTTCCGGAGAAAGATCACGCAGGAGTCGAAGTTCACTACCCTTTAACCTGTAACCCCTCTTTAGCAGTAAGGCCACTTGCTCAACAAAGTCTAACACAATCTTTAACGGTCTTGGGTGATCTCCTGGCGCTGGCCTGCGGCCTAGACGAAACGCTGTGCGTACCGTTACACCCTTTTCACCTTCGTCGAAAAGGGTGGCAAGAGCGGAATTTAAGAACTCGCGTTCCTGTTTAACCCCGTCTATCGCCAAAGCACCTGTTTTCTCTGGTGCATTGTGAAGAACGACGCAGGATTGTCTACTCTCAACAGTCGTAAAGCTCTGGTGTTTCTTCTTTATAGTTTTATCTAGTTTCGATGGTTTCTGGACCTCTTTGGCCTCAAGAACGTTCGTTTCACTAGCAAAACTAATTCCGTCTTTGGAACCGAGTTAAGACGAGGAATCCACTTCCGCAAAGGTGCGTACATCTTCAGATTGCACGCAGACTTGTTGTACATAAGATGTGTGGTGGTTATCCTTCTTCGAGGGTGAGCCACTATTTACAATACTACCATCAATACCTTCAGATGTCTTAGCAGAAGCCGTGTCAACTTGAAGCTGAGTTCTTGCTAGCTTGAAACCAGTCGGTGGAAGGCATATCTTAAATATCGTGCGAATGATATCGTTCAAGTTCAAGTTGCACAGCACAGAAGGTGGCTAAAAGCCAATCATGCGCCCAGATTTCCTTCAACGGTATGCCGTTGAGCAATCGGCACTTTGATATCGTGTATACAGTTCGTACTTTTCATACGTTTATGTTTTAGGATATCTGGAATGTAAGGTTGGGTTTCTCCGCAGCTGCACGGTGTGAGGTCAGCTATTCCGGAAACAATGCAATACTATGCGTGAACAATGTATGATGTATGAAATCACCAGCGTAGTCGATGCAAAATGCAGCACAGTCAAGGATTGCATGTGGGCTAAGATGCTGTACGATTGCCCAAGCATAGACAGGTATGAGATGAGACAGATATTGAAACAGATTCAGGTCCTTGAGTCTTGCCTTTTTCTTCTGATTCGAAAACAAAAGGGATAAAATCCCGTTTAAGGTTTTTTTTACAGTAATAGACATGGATGACTTCTGCTGACAAGACAAACCCTGAGAGTAGATGAACACCACGATACCACTCCGGGGATCAAGTCCATCCGTCTCTACAAATGCCGATCCAACGCGCTTTGAATAGCTGTTCAGATGGTAGAGACAGGAGCCCTTTTGTTAGAGAGTTCCAAGTGTTCACCACCCGCGTGAATAGCGTGCTCGCATTACTTAGCTTTAGCCTTCTAGTTTTCTGCAACTTAAAGTCATGTCCCTGAGTCATCGACTCACCTACTAATCGGAAGTACTGGAGGAACTCGTCTCCATATTGACCGAGAAGAATACGGCGTGTCAGGAGCAGGTCATATCTTTCTCTTCGAAGCTCTAGGGGATAGAGTTCCAGCAAGCTCCTCCTATCCTCGTACGCGAGTTGGCGCATTCCACAAACCATCTTAGTGCCCCTCCTTTGTACCCTCTCCA
>JACCGJ010001736.1:0-50018 GCA_013407085.1 Atriophallophorus winterbourni
TTTTCCATTTTCTTCGGTTTTACCTATGCCGGACTGTCCGAGAGAGTTTTGCCATGACTCATAATGTGCACCAACTCTTGCATTGAAATCACCCAATACCACTACACAGTTTTTCTGTGGCACGTTTTTGAGGACAGTTGCGAGGTTATGGTAAAAAGCGTCTTTTTCAGCAGGCGTCGGAGAGGGCGTCGGTAAATAAACGTTGACCAACGTAATGGTACCAGTAATGCACCTCAGATTTAAAGCTTAAATCCATTTGCTCCCACTGCTGTTCGGTTTTGTTGCTTTCAATATGTCGTTTCGCACGGCAAACCCAACTCCATGCAGTCGAGGCTCATCAGAACCTCTTCCTTTCCAAAAATGTGTAATCTTTTTCTGTTATCATACCAGTGTCTGGTAATTGCGTCTCTTGTAGGGCAGCCACGCGACACTCAGTCTCTTCAGCTCTTGTTAATCACGCCTGACTTTCTCACGCCTCTGATATTCGAGACGTCGTCATGAAATCCTGGAAGCATGGACCGGACGTTTCAGGTTCCCAGTTTCAGAACTGACATTTGATGTTTAGTATTTCAATTCGTTGGTGCGGATGAAAACAGTCTTGTCGTTTGATTCCTAATCCCCATGCACCCAATGAGGAAAGCAGAACGTAGCAAGACGGCACCTTATTGACTAGGGGCTGCCCAGCTTGAGGCGAGCAGTAGCCGTCCAATGAGACCTGAAGGTCTCTCCCACCTTCAAAAACAGTCGCAGGCGCTGAGCTCTACGCCAGTCGAGCAATAGATTTAACCCGTATCTGCTGCTTACCGTATTATTTTCCGTAGAAGTGGAATGGTGTGTCCTCTCCATTGGTGCGTTGTGATGTACGCCAGGGCAGTTCACTATGGAGAACTAGCTGTTTCCCATGCAGCAAGCGCTCCCTTTCCACGGCACCACTGAAAGCAAAGAAACAGCTAGTTAATACGTTTGAACAACGATGCCGTCGCAGCAGTTAGCAAGACAAAGTTGAATAAACTTCTAACTGCCTAACGAGACTCCAGCTCCGGATTTCTCCTCGAGGTTGACTCCTAAAGCCTTTTCCATGATTGGATGTGGCCACAAGGCAGTGGAGGTTTCAGCTAAGGGTTTTCTTTCCCCTAGACAGACCGCCTTCAAGGACTTACGAACTCCACCTGTCCGGATCATTCTGGTTTTGAGGTGCCAGTCAGCCGCCTTCGCCCTTTCTCCTGTCAGTAGAAGCAGTTCAGCCTGGTCACAGACCACGCGTGCAGTCCAGGAGCTGGACTTGGTTGTCGAAGGCTATATGCGACACGTGCCATTGGAGCATTTTCGGAATTGGGATCTTATCCCCAAAACTGCCTCGGCCGTGACAACCTCACATGAGTGTATCAAGATTCAAGATTCAAGATTTTATGGTTGAAAAAGCAATTACTTTACAATAACCATGCAGTTGAACTATAGGTACAAGTGTATGTGTATAGAAAATTTTTAAAATCAAAATAATTCTGGTAACGATAGATTATAAATAGTTCGGGGCATAATTTGGATTGGGTCTCAGGAAATCGTCCAGTTTTAATTTAAATATAGAAAAAGTGTTTGAGCTTACCAAATTGGCTGGCAGGGAATTCCAAGCGAAACACATACGCACAGAATAAAAATACCAGCTGCAGTTCTGATTGGAGTGGGGTATTTCCAACTTGCAGTTGTGACCGCGGTTGTTTCTGGATGTTCGTCGGTGAAATAGTATATCCAAAGGGTGGGAAACACTGTTAAGGATTTTGAATGTGAGGAGGAGGTCGGCTCGCAGTCTCCTTTGTGCAAGTGTCGTCAGCTTCAGTTTACTTAGTCGGTCAGCGAATGGTAGGTTTTCGAGCCCAATGACCAACTTCGAAGCTCTGTGATATATGCGATCCAATAGTGAAATGTATTTTTGAAGCCATGTGGTCCAGGCTTGTGAAGCGTAATCAGTAAGCGGGTGTATGTACGTGTTCATCATCAGAGAAAAACAGCTCTGGGAAAAACGTCCGAATATCCGCCTTAACACACCGAGCATCCGAGACGCGCGTTTGTAAACGGCTTCGCATTGTAGACCATTTTTCAGGCTACCGCAAATCCAGACACCCATGTCTTTTTCTTGTTTGGTGTACTCCAGGATATTGTTGCCAAGCTTGTATGAATGAGAAAAGCTTAGCACACGACCAATGTGCATGATTTGAGACTTCTGCATGTTTAGCGGTAGGTTATTTTCAGATAACCACATTTGCACAACATCCAAGTCACTTTGAAGCACACTGCAATCCTCGGCAGTGCTGATTTTTTTCCATATTTTTATGTCATCAGCGAACAGAACCATCTTACTGCCGCGTGGTGTTGGCAGGTCATTCATGTAGATCAGAAACAGTATCGGTCCGAGCACGGATCCCTGTGGAACACCGCTAGTGACGTCGATTTCCTTCGATAGTATACCGTCAACTCGAACCCGTATGTGTCTTTTGCTGAGATAGTCTCGCAACAAGTCATACAATCCTCCAGCAATACCATGTTTCTTTAGCTTGTTCAGCAGTAAGTTGTGATCAACTCTGTCAAAAGCTTTAGAAATGTCAAGGTAGCATGCATGAATACTGCCTCCAGCGTCCACTACACTAGTCCAGTCGTCCAAACATGTCAGCAAATTAGTTAGACAAGAGCGGTTTCTGCGAAATCCGTGTTGGGCAATTGTCAAGAGTCCGTTCGATTCCAGGTGGCGCACTACTTCTGCAGTGATTATGCGCTCAAAAACCTTTGAAACCGAAGACAGCAATGTCACAGGCCTGTAATTTTTTACTTCAGAACGGCATCCACTTTTGTAAATTGGTGTAATTAGTCCCAGCTGCCAATCAATTGGTACCATTCCAACTTGAAGCAATTCGTTTAACAGACGAGATATAGGTTCCGAGAGCTGCGCATGACAACTTTTGAGGAGCTTCGGTGAAATTTCGTCTGGTCCCAGAGATTTCTTTGCGTTAAACTTTCTTAAGTGCTGCGCCACCACCATCAGAGTAATTAATATTTCACTCAGAGTGGGACAATCATAACGAATGCTTGGTTCCTGTTCGTGCTCTGTGGATTTCGGTGCAAATACTCCAGCATAAAAGTCTGCTAACAAATCAGCGGTTTGTTCAACGGATTCAGTGAAGCCGGATGAAGTTCTTAGGGCAAAGACACCTGGTTTGATATTTGTTCTGTCGTTTATAAGTCGATATAAAAGCTTTGGATTCCGATGCATCTGTGAAATCAATTGCGATTGAAAAGCTTGTTTATCGTCTCGAATCAAGCTGATAACTTTATTTCGCAGTCGTTTAAATTGCATCCAAGAATCAGCTGTATTTGTAGTCTTATGAAACTCCCATGCTATTGCCCATTGCTGCATCCACTTTTTGGTCCTGCTAAGTAGCTTAAATTTGTTACGTTGAGAATTTTTCTTCGGGACGAGGTTTGAATGTTTCTCCAATATAAATTTCAGGTGTTGTAGGAGAGAGCGCCAATGACTGTCTGGATCGGAGTAATCCAACTGTATGAGACTAATGCTTTGAAGCTCTGCACAAAGGGTACGGTAGTTTACCTTTCTGAAGCATTTCATTCCGTCAAATTTGCGCCTAGCACTACAAACGTAGTAGAATTCTAGGACAACGTGGTCGCTCCGTCCGATCGGCGGTTTATAGATGATAGTTTCTACAGCGGTAGGATCATATGTAAGTATCAAGTCCAAGGTAGACGGCCTGTCAGCTCCCCTCATACGAGTAAATCCTTTAACGTGGTTATAGAGGGGTGTGTAATCCAAGACTGCTCGAAGTTCGTGTTCAAATGTCTCTGGTGGATGATCATCACGGTTATATAGCTGGGGAAGGTTGAAGTCTCCCATTGTCAAAATTTGAGTGTTGTATCGCGTTGTTACATAGTGGAAAGCAGTAATCAGTTTATTGTTCAGGTCGAGGTTCGCGGTTGGAGAACGGTAAATCACTCTAATAACGCACTGGTCACCAGAAGTAAGAGTTATAGAACACCAAAGCGTGTCGGGTATATCCAGATTTTGGTCATTCATAACTCTGCAAATAAATGATTGTTTGCACTAGAGTGCTGCTCCTCCGCCATCACTCAAACGGTCACGTCGAAATAAAGACATGCTTGGTAAAGAGAGTTCTAGATCAGAAAACGAGGTAGTGAACCACGTTTCTGTTATGGCAACTATGTCTGGGTTCGTTTCATCACAAATCTCGGAAAGTTCGTGCAGCTTATTGATCAGGCTGTTTGCGTTCGTATAGATGCACTTAATTGTGTTTTTTATGAGTAATGACGGGGTGTAAGCTGTTTGGTTCAGCAATTTGCTAGAGAGACTTTGTGTGTTTGTATATAAACAATCAATAAAGTTTGTAGTGTTCATATCATGAGAGGTTATTGGGGGTCCGACTCTGTCAGAGCCGGAATGCTCACGTTTTTTTTGAAGTGGCGCATGAGGTTCCAATTGAACTGTGACACTTGGCGTAGGTTGATCAGTACTATCCGTTTGCTGAATTTCGGTTTTGATCCTGGGCAAGCTTAACTTTACGTTTTGAGGTAGATATCTTCTATTTGACTTGCATTCGCGTTTGACATTATCGGTCATTTCGGTTGTCAAAAAGGATAGCTTCAGATGGCTAGGACCTTGCCCTTTATAGTTTGTAGACATCGGCATCCTGAAAGTGCTCAAACTTTTGAGAAGGATCGTCTGCAACGTAATCTGGAACACCCAGAAGTACAATACTTCTTGGATTATTTTCCTCTCGATATTTCTTTGTCGTCCTTCGCTCCCACCATGGTAGATCCGGAAGGATACGACTTGTAGAATTGGAAACATCTCTAAGCTTGTAAGCATTTGAAAGTACGTTTTCCACATCCTCAGCTGATTTCACATTAGACCGATTGTGTGTTCGACTCTTTATGAATATACCTCAGCAATGGCAGCCGGAACTTGTTCCATATTGACTAGAAATATCACATAGATATGATTGATTTTTAAAATTCCCAGTTTAATCAATAATACTGATTTTAATCAACTGTATGTCTTTCCATTCAAGAAGAAATAAAATAAATCGACAAGTTAAAAGCTTCTAATTCACCGGCTTTACAGTTTATCAAGAGCTAATGAAAGTTTACGATCTATTGAAAGAACGTCTTCGGATTCTTGACTGGTCTGCATCTCACAAACCGCATAACGCAAATCGTTCCCTTTTTATCCACGCCAAGAAATACGTACTTTTTAATTCGATTTTACTTGAATTCAACTTTTTACATTATTGACCAAGTCCTACAAGGTTGGCATTATTTGCATTGTAACTCACGCCGACGGACTGCAACTGACGTCAATCTACCAAATATTAGCTACCACTGTGATTCTGAGTTCGAACTGTTTCTTCATTTTAAAAGCTACAAAAAAGACGAGGAAGACAATGGATTTATTCGTTTAATCGAAATTGCTGTGAACCAAATTAATTTAATCAAACAGTTTTTTTTCAAGATTCAAGAATTTATGGTCACAAAAAGCACATAGCTTCACAATTACCATATCATAGTAAATATACGTTCAGGAAATAGGTATAAAATAAACATGTAATGTCAAGTATAGTCAAGTGGTATAGTTACCATGAGTCAATATGCAGGTGTCGTCAAATCGTTATGCAACATATAAGTATCCAAATTTCGAATAAACGTTCCGATGCTGGGAGAGATGACAAGAGTTTCGGGGAGGGAATTCCAAAGGAAACAGACACGTACACAATAAAAATATCGGCGACAGCTGATACGGGAGTGGGGAATTTGCAGTGTCGCTGAGTGGCTGCGTGTATGACGTGACTCACGGTATTCGAATAAATGTTTTAAGGGATGATGTGGGGTATTTAATATTTTATATGTTAATATCACATCGCTTCGAAGGCTTCGTTGAAGGGGAGTGGGGAGCCTCAGTTTTTGCAATCGTTCCTCGTACGTTAGTTTCCGGAAACCTCTTACGAGTTTGGTTGCGCGATGGTATATTTTGTCAAGCAATAATATATCCTTTTTTACATATGACTAATCAACATCAGATAAACATTAAATTTAAATGAGAAAATTAGAGATTGTCAGTAACCTTTAAATCCCATCGATTGCGAATGATGAATTTTTCAGTCTGACCGATTCTTTCTAATATACTGCTGTTCAAATTTTAATTCGAAATTTTTTCTTCTCGGCGCAACGAAATAATCATTTTTCAAAGTAAAACAAATGCGCAGATAATAAACCATATACTACGGTGACTTAGAGTTTGAAAACAAGTGTACAAATTTTTATATTTCTCTTCTGATAGTGATCTCACTGTTTCCTGGACATTAAATGGTATCCGCTGGACAAAAACGGAAGTTGACACCCCGTCCAGTGAAGACGCCTCTTTCACACCGCCAAGATTCACATTTTCACTTCGATTCAGAACGTCCGTTGATGTAGGACAATTTGTCTGCATAGTTCAAGGGCCGTTTGGTAAAGCATTGTCAAATGCTACAGTCGTGGAATATATTCGTAAGTAAACAGGCGAAAATGCTTATATTTTTTATTTGCATGATATTATAAAAAAATAAAAAAAATACTGTTTTCCATTGATATATACAGGAATAATTGATTGTAAGCCTAGATATTCGCTGTATTATATCAGACTGAATCAACACTCACAAATCTACACGACAGCACGTGCATGTCTGGTAGAAGAACATTCAGCGGAAAATAAATGGACTGTGGTTTGGGGTTGCCATAAACGACTATGCTAATTTGTACGAAGGCAGGACACACTTGAATTAGACAAAACCCTGAACAGAAATTTCGTTCTTTCTTGCTAAACGAAACTAACGAGAAATCTAGATGCGTCTCTCACTTCATAACTCGGAACGATTAAAATGTTTTTTCTAACGAATATGCCAAGTTGACTTTGTTGACAACGATGATGGTTTATATCGCGAACGTAGTAAATGATTCACTGTACGGCATTGAATAGTGATCTATCCACGGGATCTCGATATGATTCACACCTGGTCCATAGACGACGAAATGCCCCTGGATGCTTCGAAATGCAGCCTATTGTCTCTCAACAGCAAGTCGAGCAAAGAATATTATCTTGGTCGCACTGTTATTAAACCCGCCTCCACCGAAAAAGATTTAGGTTTGATTATCCAATCAGACTTAGGAAACTCAATGCAATGTCGACTGGCTGCCTGCAAAGCTGAAAACAACTTGGGTCTCCTTAAAAGAGTCCTAGGTTCGTTTGACCCCAATATTGCCTGCAAATTGATTTCAACGTACATCCGTCCTCATGTTGAATATGCTATACCGGCATGGGATCCTTGGTTGAAAAAAGATATTCTGCTATTAGAAACTCCACAGCGCAGAGCGACAAAACTCGTCCTGGGACTATCAAATTATCCATACGAAACGCGACTTAAATTATTGAATTTGCATTCGGCTGAATACAGACGGAAACGAGGAGCACTTATATTCATTTGGACAGTGCTTAATCAAACAAATCATCCTTGCGGTCATTTGTTTCATCTTTCCCATAACACACATCTGCGAGGTCACCAATTAAAACTTTACCAACAGCATAGCAGGTTGAACTGCCGCAAATATGCATTTTCCGTTCGCAATGTGCAACTGTGGAACAGTTTACCTACTCATGTGGTACAATCTGGAACTGTTGAAGTTTTCAAAAAATCACTAGATATCCACATGGAAAAGTATGTTTTTTATGTTTGACAATAATCTAACAATATTTTGATATTTTTCACCATCCAACCCGATGTACATTTTTGTGGGTCTTGTAAAGCATAGCTTTCTACCTGCATATAATCTATGAATAAATCTATGAATAAATCTACGACTCGTTCACCGTAACTTGAACACATTTTGAATGGACAAAATAAAGAATGCGGAATTTCTTATTAAAGCTGGTCTACAGAAAAGGTTTACCATAATACGATTGTGCCGACGTCGCTGGCCGATTTTCGCATACAAACATTATAATGGTCGAATTGAAACAGATCAACACGATGGCGGGTTAAAATCATGAAGTGGAAAATTGGTCACCCGCAATTGCGGTACCATGAGGTTCGCAAAAGTGATAGGCTATCTCTTGGCATTCACCAAATAAGTTGCAATAAACTGGCTATTGACCGCTCACTTTGGAGTACTTCTGTGAAGTCTGGTGAACAGCAAACAAATCTCTTGGCTGCTTAATGCGGATCAAGCTGCCGACGTGCAATTTTAAAATTTATCAATCATGTACTGCCTATATCTGTGAGCACTGTGTGAGAGATTCTCATTCCTGAATCGGATGGTATAGTCATCCTTAAACATGTGGAACATTGAAACATCATCCGCTTTTGATTTACATTAATGGTCGATATTGACCCAAACAGGCCAAATATCCTGTTGTTTTTTAAAATAGAAACCAGCCAAAATAACTGAAATTCTTGAATCGTTTGTGTAACTGTATACGAAAGAATCGGCCTCAACGATTTGAAGAGGTCACTGCTCACAAATTAACATACACAGAACTTTCACGCTGTTTCATATCAATTGACCCAGCGCCCCCAGCGACCTTAGCCGAATTTAACCAAGTTGCCTTGCGTATGATTTAAGTGCACCCAAACTCATTTCAAAATACCTACTCGAATCGTAGCACTAACTACAGTTGGTTGGGATGTTATGTTGTGCTACTAACGCTAGAGTGTTCTTTCAAACATTCGACAGCTGTTTATATATTTAAAATTAAACAATCCATATACTGTCTGCTCTACATAAACGTTGGCCGTTGTGAGTTTCGGTATTAATGCATTCTAGTTTTGTCCTCTCGTGCTATTATTGGCTTAACATGCTACGTGTCCATGGATTAATGTTACTATTGCAATTTATGTGCGTCAGAACAGAACGCAGGATGAAGGGAGATTGTTACAGTTTATCGTTAAAAATCGTTTTACCCTTCATGACTACAAACTAAACTATAACTCCATTCATACTATGGAGTAATCTTATCGCTGGTATGGCGATGCACACGAAGGTGGGGTAATATATTTCATTCGAATCGTAGAAAAGGATTCTAATTTTGTTACATAAGTTTGTACTGAGTTCAAGTCTATGGTGAAGAAGCAGTCGAAATTAATTTTCAAACAGTGTTTGAACGTCTGGATTAGCAATCATGTATTATCAGTATACAAGGGTTTCATGCTTTGGCGGGTCACAGGAACCCTTAGCACCACAACGACGAATTCGTAGTTGAGTTTGGGGAAATAGCGCGTAAAGTGCAGAATCGTACTTGCTGTATTTAACGCCTCACATAAAAGCACGTTCTAGAGTTACGCACAGGCTCCAGCAAATTCAATAAATAAATGCCTGAAAGAATATATTCTTTTATAAAATTACCTTCGTTACTGCAATTTGCCACATACCCAAACGGATTTTGTAGTAGATGGTTGATCATTGGTGTAACGTTATTAAGAGTTGAATAAAGAATTTGGTGCAGAACTGTGATTATGCAAAATAG
The DNA here is from genome assembly GCA_013407085.1 of Atriophallophorus winterbourni. NCBI lineage: Eukaryota > Metazoa > Platyhelminthes > Trematoda > Plagiorchiida > Microphallidae > Atriophallophorus > Atriophallophorus winterbourni. The sequence goes on from JACCGJ010001736.1 coordinate 9,575, forward strand.
AAAAATGTTTTGTTCTATAAAACCGTAATACAACCTGTCAGATTTAGCATTCCTAGACTTCGCCTCCGTGTTAACTAGATAGACGTTTTAAAAAAGTTAAACATGAGTAACACTGTTACATTTGTTACATTGTTCTTAAAACGAACCACGATGTTTAAATACAGAATCCCCAAACTGATTCTTGGTCAAGCATTGGAATCGCTTATGGATGACTACAGTAATTTGTTCCTCACGTCTTCCGCACTTACATCCGATTACCAGATTCCGGCTGTTTGCCGTTATCAGGTGTAGACAATATGATTAGGAACAGTAAGACTTGAAAAATTATGTTAGTGGTGAACAAAGTTATAATTGAATGACTTTGTTACATATGGTTCAAAGCACATAATCACAAATTGATTCTTAGTCAAACAAACGCAACACTTATGCAAGAACAAAGTAATGTGTTGCTCACCTCACGACACTAAACAAATGATTCTTGGTCAGGCAAACGATGCACATATGGATGTCCAATTTAAAGTGTTGCTCACATCCCCTCACTTATAGACCACAACCGGAATTCTGGCTGTTTGACGTCATCATATGGAGACAGAAATATGAGTTTCATTAAGACTTGACACCGTAGATAAGTGGTAAAAATAGTTATATCTTAATGCCACTAACACAGGGTGTGTACAACGAACAACGATTTTCATTACAAAGTGATTCTTTGTCAAGCAAACGAAACGCTTAAGGATGACCAAAATAATGTGTTGCTCACATCCCCCGCACTTACACATCACTGCCGGTTTCTTGCTGTTTGCCGAATTATGTAGATACAGTATGATTATGATCAGTAAGCCTTGAAACAGTGGGTTAATGGTAAACAAACTTATAATTAAAATCTACGGTTACATAGGTTTCTTACAACGAACCACAATTTTCAAACACATAATTACAAAGTGATTCTTGGTCAAGCAATTGAGGCGTTCGTGGATGACCAAATTAAAGTTGTGCTCACATCCCAAGAACTTACAAAATCACAACTGGGATTTTGTCTGTTTGCCTTCATCACTTGAGTACTGTAATATTAGTTTCAGCGAACCTTGTCACCATGGATAAGTGGTAAACAAAGTTATACTTGAATGTCACTGTTACATAGGCTTCGTACAACGAATCACGATGTTCAAACACACAATCACACAATATTTATTTGCATGCTTTTCCGTCACACACATCCCACGACTGGTTTCGTGCTGTTTGCACCCATCAGGTAGGGACAGTAAGATCAGGATCCGCATGCGCTTGAAACAGTGGGGGAATGGTAAACAAGGAGCGCTTGTATGCCACTGTTGGATAAGGCTGGTACGACCAACCTGTTCAATCACATGTGTCCAAACACATGTTTAATGGGGTAAAACCCATAACCATGAAACAAAATATTCATTTGCATGCTTTTCCGTCACAAACACCCCCACATAGGGTTTGTACAACGAACAACGGTTTTCATCCACAGGATCACAAAGTGATTCTTTGTCAAGCAAATGAAACGCTTGAGCATGACCAAAATAATGTGTTGCTCACACCCCCCTCACTTACACATCAGTGCCGGTTTCTTGCTGTTTGCCGTCTTTATGTGAATACAGTATGGTTATGATCAGTAAGCCTTGAAACAGTGGGTTAGTGGTAAACAAACTTGAAAGCCACTGTTACATAGGTTTCTTACAACGAATCACGATGTTCAAACACATAATCACAAAGTTATTCTTGATCAACATCTGGGGGGCTTATGGATGACCAAAGAAAGGTGTTGCTCGCATCCCCTGCACTCACACAACTGTCCCGGTTTTTTGCTGTTAACCGTCATCCGGTTGATACAATTAGACTAGAGTCAGTAAGCATTAAAGCAATTTATTACTGGTAAACACAGTGATTCTTGGTGAAACACTCAACAGGCTTATGAAGAACCGACTGTTGCATTATAAACCATTGATGAATAATGCAGGCATCAATGAATAATTCTATGATGATTAAATTATTCGATCATATCTACATAATTTACACATTTCGTTTTGCGTGGTATAATTGATTACATTCATGTCTCTAATTTATATTGTTAAATATGTTAATTTGCACTTAGTGATGTGGCCAGAAAAAAACTTTGGACCATCGACCTCGATTTATTTCCAGCCAAGTAACAGGCATACAATGTTTGATTCTAACTCTAAAATACCGCCTGAATAATAGCGAAACAGTTCAAGTACTCTTTGAAAAACATATTTACTCATTTGCATGCATCATAATTGCAAACATCCGAAAAGAGTTGTGCAGCGGTTTGCAACGTGTGATTAAGAATTGCATGTCTTCACTCAGTGGAAGAATGGGTAACATTTGTTGATTTTCTAAACCACTGCTGCATAAGGCTAGCACGAAAAAGCTGTTTATTTAAATGTAACCATTGATATGCAGAAAGGTTTGAACCAATAATCACGCACATATATAATAGTATTAATTATATCCAAAATCATGGAACACGATGACATCTGACTTCGATTCCATCACACACCCCACGGCCGCTTTCGCGTTGTTCGCACTCAGCAGCTTTGAACGGTACAATCGTGATCTGTATTCTTCCAAACCATGCAAGAATGATTAAACTAGTTTTACTTGGTAGTCAACTTTGCTGAACATTTGCTTATAAGCGTAACCTGGCTGTGTCGAACTTTAGAAAAACGAGATCCGAAAAGAATCTTACCATTTTATACTTCATATCGGTGATTCAACTTACCAGAAAGCCTTTTGGTGAATCTTCAGGAAAATGCATCGTCTTCAATAACCTCGAATTTGTGAAAAATGAATATGTAATATGATAAAATTCTAGCATTATTTTGCATCTCCCCTCAGAGACAACACCGGCAATCTCCCATACATTAGCGCTTGGCGAAAACGCGTCTTTGGGTTGTTTGACGGATATTAACATTTCAGAATTGGATCAAATTTGGAGCATAAACGGGGTCCCAGTCACAATTTCAAATCAACCGCGATGGATGAGGATTAGCGCAAAAGGTGTGTTATATCAAAGCCGAATGCGTATTTTAACACATGTTAAATAACTATATTCAACAGAAACATGTGTTGATCTCTATTTAGCGAATTTGGTACATTTGATGTTGAATGAAAATAGTTGTTTGCAACATATGGTATACTGCAGAGCGAATTTGAAATAAAAAGGAGATTTTTAGATCCATGAACCAGGAATGATAATTTATCAAGCTACCACATTTCTTACTTTGCTTGCACGTGGGAATCATAAATCTGGTCTTCTCTGTCTTCATTGAAACTTGTTTCAGCAATCAAGCCTTCGGGTAGAATAAAGCATTTGGCGCTACATTCACCGCAGGTTCGAAATATTGGCGATCCATCGTCGTGCGACGGTAACACAGATCACTGATTTTGAGATAGATGTAGGTCGTATCACAGTTTGCTTAAGAAAAATTGTCAAGTAATTTTTTGATTTATGATAATTTGCACTATTGCATACCTAAAATATCTTATTAATTTTGCAAAATTTTACTTTTGGACTATAGGGCAATGTAATGGAATACTTCCGGAAATTAATTTAAATAATCGTTATGATTCATTTTTTTCATGCAAAGGTCATGCCATTATTATGAACATACCTGGAGCGCCAACTGCCCAAATGTTTTTGCAATGCGAAATTATAGTTCCGAAGCTACCCAGAAGAATCGATGGATCGGTGCACACTGTTCTGTTTGCACCGTCTGCTGGCTCAACTGTGATTGTCGATCGTATTGTGGAACGTTCAGAAAACACGTTGACCTTTCTGATCGGTGAACCTTTACGAATTTCGTGTGTTGCCATCGGTGATCCGTTTCCTGTTCCCGCATGGCGTTTCACCAGATCTGGTTCCACATCAGCCGTTGACCTGCCTAATGTGAGTGCATTGCAGGGTTTATCTTTTCTTTCAAAATAATGTATCCATTGTTTAATTGGTTTAGTTTGCTTAAAGCAATTTCGAGAATAATGGATGTTTTTTATCAAAATTTATTTAGTACATTATGTTTACATTCAAAAATGAGTATGTTTTCTTTATGAATTCATACTAAGTCCATCAAATAGAACTGAAATTGACATTCTTGATAATTTGTCTTAAATGACACGGTATATTCTGAAACTACAGAAGTTTTTCGATATTCAACTTATTTATTTTAAAAGGTGATGTTTCCGGAATTTCACATGGAGCAAGGTGGAAGTCTGCTGACTGTGGACGGCGCAACAATTGATCAGGCAGGCACATACACGTGTCAATATCCGAAATTGTTGAGTCAACAATTTACTGTGAATGTTGAAGGTGAGTTTTAGTAAATAACTACCAATTCTACTAATAATTTGTGCCTTGCCTTGCTGTTGAATCGAAACTTATTTTCCCATACATATGTAATCATAGATGAAAATGCCGGTTTGTGTTCTGTAGCAGAACCTCTTATCTTAGTTATCATAGAACAAATGTTTCACACTGAGAAATACAGATAGTGACATAGAAACAACGTGGCTGGTTAGAATCATGAATTCGGAAGTTCATTCCTAAACTGGAATACCGATGATGTTTACAGTACAAGGACGATGTTGATCAGCTTTCTTTCATTATGAGGATAGAATTAGAGGCGTTAAAATTTCAGAAATACTTCCAGCCGAAATGGTTTTGAAATAATGAATATGTGCTTATTAATATCGATCATTTAATCCAAAAAAGGTTAGTCAGGAAATCAAGCGCAGGCAGTTCATGTTCCTACTTTCCTTTCCTTATAAGTTTACACAAGACGAAGCTAATCTTTGGTTGTTTGTCTGACGGGAGTGCATGAAATGAGCATTTTTGTTAATAAGGATAATTATTGTCCGTCATTTAATATGCCTGTGTGTAGTTTATTTACGTCATTTAAAAAAGGTGTGTTCTTGAGACGGCTTTCGAATTGTTAGATAAGATTCCAATATGAACAAGCAGAAAAAGCAAATCAACATATTTAATCAGTCTGAAATTTGTGAGATTCGATGTCACACACACTCTTTAGAGTGAGATGTCCTGTTAAATAATGTTTCATTGGATTTCATTGGAAATTCAGGTAGTCCAATATTCAGCAATACTCCAAGCTCGCAAAAATTCGTTATTGGAAAGGAAACGAATGTAAATTGTGAAGCAAATAAAATGGATACTATTCCCCCTGCAGAAATATGGTGGTTTAAAAATGGCGCGAATTTGAATCGTAATGGATCGGTAAGTTTCGTTCAAAAATGTTTCAATGTTTTCGAATCTTCTTATTACAAAAACGTATTATGTGTTTTATCATAGACAACATTCAATCGAAATAGTAATGTCAACACAGAAACTAACTATGTTTTTTGCGTCACATAACATTTTCCAGAAAATATCAAGCTTCTCGCGAAATATATTGTGGGAAATAAATTTGAGAAAAGGTATCCATAGAGAATAAATGTATGTTTTTATGTTATATGTTATAGTAACGAATGTATTGCAATAGAAATTGCGACACTATCTTACGTTTTTAATTCTTTTGTATCAAGCAGCAAATTCAAAGAGTGAGTGCTGCAATTTATCGCTATGTTTCAAAGCTAAATAAGCCGGATCTTAGTGTCTCCAACTGATGACGACAAACAGCCAGAAACCGGTAGTGGTGTACAAGCGATGAGGGTGTGAGCTACGCAATACACACTTTAACTGTCATTTAATTGTTGTCTTAGTATTGGTATGAACAATTTTAATGACCTTGTTCTTTCAGGAAGCAGTATAACTACATACTTTTATTAAATTGACATCAACCCATTTCAAATATTCCCTCAAGTACTGTAAACCATTTTAAAGAAAATATTCGAAAAAGTATCATTTTCAAATCCTATCTATCCACCAAATTATTTTTCTCTAATTTTCTAAATGCGAATCACATCATAATATAAACAGCTTTGAATTTTACATTTTATTAGTTGGCAAGCAATTCCACACTCTTATGCTTTTCCTTTATTTTATTTTAATCTACAAAATGAATAAAATCGTTTATTTCAGTGAATGGAATATTCGTTTTAAGTTTTATAATTTCTAGTGTATTCACACAACATATGGTCTAATCAACTGTTAGGTGTTGAATTAGTTTCGATGAACCAATTTTTTTTAATAATAATTCTCCGTTCACGCTGATTTGACTTCATTTATCTCTCTGACTCATCTATTAAAGATTTACCTTTGCAGTTCGAGCATGTTCTTATCCTTACTATTTAAACTCCCGTTAATAGTATTCAATGATTTGATTGTTTTCAAACACAGAGTCTAGTTTTGCGGAATTTTGAAAGCACAAGTTCATTCATGATTCAATGCAATGTATCGAATGTTCATGGTTGGATAATTCAGAACACTGAATTCACGTATGGAGGAACCCATCCCCACACATTACCAGATATTCGTTCCACTGTTTTCGGTTTAGACGGCCACGCGTTTAGTCAATCATGCGATATTCAAGGGTATCCAGAACCAGAATTCACTTGGCAAAAGGACGCCGGCATACTACACACCGGATACTTTTACGAGATTACGGTAAATCCGCTGTCTATTGAGATAATATTCATGCCATATTTATGGATAAGAAAAAATCGAAGGGTAAGATGATTAACTTAGAACATAATGGCTTAATCAAAAGTTTCCTATTGCGAAGGTTTCGTGAATCAAATGCTATAAATGACTTTCGGTATGATCCCGTTGTTGAAGGTTGACTTTTAATACGATCCTCATGAAGTGGTAATGAATTATCATTGAGGACGGTATTTATCAGCCCATTTCAAGAGTAATAGTGCAGCAAATGATTTTGATGCAACCTTTGAGTTAAACGGAGAGTTTTGATGGAAGTGCAGGAACAATAGCCAATGAACAATACGAAATATTGTTAATATACAATGGAAAATGACTTGGACACCACAAACTAATCACTTCTGAAGGTATAAGTTCGGTTTAAACGTTGTCATAATCATCTCCTTATTCGCCCCAAATCGCACCAGCTGCGTTAATGTGATACGATGTGGGAACCACAGTGAGCTACAAACGTGTGATATACTTACGTAGATGTGATTGCCAACGATATTGCTCTGCGTTTTTCAATTCACGATTTACACCCACTTGACGGATAGCTCACATGTTTTAGATCCTCATTTTGGCAAATGTGCATACTCGAGGAAACAAGTGTTGTACCTAATAAATCGACAAATTTAGTGGGTATTTGTGTCTATACAAACGATGCTCCTTAGCATATTTATCCAATTCACCATGGAAATTGCTCTGCAGAAAATATGACAATAGTTTTGGGATTATTTCGTACGTAACTGATTTTGTTATGAATTATATTCATTGTAATCAATTGAATATTGTTTCCAACATAAATGCAATTTTGAAAGGCGCTGAAAAAATCATCAGAAGGAAAATATACATGCACTGGAGAAAACACTCATGGAACCGTATTCAGAAATGTGACACTCTTGTTGGCAAGCGAAGCAGGACCGCACATGTCATTCTCTCCTGATTTCGTTCAATGGAACTTAGCACAACAATACTCTGTAAACGGCTTACAAAAAGCGGTCATATTTTCACAGGGATTTTATGAGATCAGTTGTGCAAGTACCTTGGCACAATCAGTAAGAATTGCGAGGCAAGTGGAATATTGATTTTTATATTTATGTATGGCAATATGTCGTTAGCATTTCAAGAACATGTTGGGTAATTTTCGAAATTGCATCATTCCTAGGGTCCATGCGGTAAGCACTGAAAAACATGGAAATGCTGAAGAAAGTTTGAACAATTTGTGAAAATTTATACAAATGTTGAATAATTGTAAATGACTAACATGTTCCCAATATGCACTTACACATTTAATTATTTTGAGTAATGAACTTACTATCCAGTTTATATGCATGTCTTCAATATCATTATGTAATGTTAGTTACGATACGGGTTTGTGTGTCTTGAAACAATAAAGAAATGACAAACAAGATATGATTTGTTAGCCACCGTTGAACGAGGCTTGCTAGGTCAATCTGTCATAGTTTCTTGCTCATCAGTTTAATTTCAGTTACGTTTATATGCAACCACGCAGGGGATGATTGAGTGAACCTTAATTATAACTGGCTTATAAGTGCACCCCAGGTGTACCAATTATTCGCTGTTTAACTGAACGCCACGCGGTTCGCACAGTTTGTACCAGATGATGGTAAACAGTAATAATCTGCTATGGTGTTTGTGCGTAAATCATATGTGCTTATGGTTTTCGCTCAAGCTAGCGGTTTTAACCCATCTACTTGTGTGTGGGCACGGTGAAAAATGTTTGTTCTGCCAACACGATTCATCTTGACAACTGCGTTCAAACATTGTTTACAACTAGGTGTAGAATCACTTTGTGATTTGTGTCTGAACATCGTGGTTCGTTGTACGAACCCTATATAACAGTTGGCATACAAGTATAACCTTGTTTACCTTTATTCCATTGTTTCAAGTTTCACTGAACTTGATCTTACTGTCTCCACCTGACGACAGCAAACATCCAGAAACCGGTAGTGGTGCGTAAGGGATGGGTTGTGAGCAACACATTACTTTGGTCATCCATAAGCGCCTCGAGTGCTTGACCAAGAATCACTTTGTGATTCTGTGTCTGAACATCGTGGTTCGTTGTACGAACCCTATATAACAGCTGGCATACAAGTATAACATTGTTTACAACTGTTTTTGTGTCTAAGACGTTTGAGTCCCGGTCCTAACGTTCCTTCTCGATAAAGACAAGCGGCATAAATAAGATCGTGGGCAGAGTGTCGCCAATATACAACTAAACACGAATTTCGTTGAGAGGTTTTTTGGATTTAACTGCATCCACCTGTGTGTGTCACGTGATAAAACCGTTTACTCATGTCATTATTATAAAACTCATTGAGTTCGTCAAATTCTTCTCACTGTCATATACAAGTCTCGTATTCAACAATTGTTACACTAGAACGAAACCAAGCAATCTTCCTCACACCGCAAATTCTGAATTCTACACCTTCAATTTCAAAAATGTAACGAGCAAAATCGTTGAGGTTTTCGAATGCACGAATGGTGGAACTAGAATCGGATCTCCCTTTGAGTTGTACATGGTACCAGGTTAGTTTCAGAATTGAAATATGTCAAGCATGTTTAAATAAATTTGGTATCGAATCCCTTCTCCGAACGATTCTTTTACCACAAACTTGGCTTGCAGAGAAAAATCTCGTCGAATTCACTCATAATTTGAAAAAGGACAACGTGGAGATATGCTTGGGATCTGAAAACATGAACGAGTTGCTAAAAATCCAAAAAGGTTGCGCTTACACTTACAACGTCGATTACCGTATGATGAAGGCAGAATCTGTGATGTCTCAGTCCATACCGTGTGGTGTTCCGTGCGTGAATGTTGAGAATTTGGAAAAAGGTAAACATTGGTCCGGACATAAATTCCGTTTGAATCAAGTATTTTATTTTTGAATTAATCGAAAAATGCATTCCCTTTTATCAAATTTTAGGTAAACATTATGAGTTCAGCGTCAGCCTACACCTTGCTGGTTCGAGATCGGCAGCTTCACAAACTGTTGAGGTCGTGATTTCATCAACAGGACTCAGTGTCGGCGCAATTGCCGGAATCGTGGTTGGTGCGGTATGTGTTATCGCGCTGGCTATCTTTGGAATAGTATACCTGAAAAAACAGAGGATCGCGAACCAACAACCAAGCTGGCCTTTAATATATACGAGAAAATAATTAGCGAACATTTGCTATCTGCGCTTGCAAAATTTCAGCGAATTGCTTCAACTATAATTAACGATTATTAGTCCGCCTATTATACAAATAAAGAATTCCAAATATCTTTTCTCTCTATCTACACGAAGTTTCATAAGTTTTCACGCGGTACAGACTTGATCACATGCTGTGAAACTACATAGTATTTGAAACAAACAGAAAAATAATACCAATCAGCTATGCAATAATATTTCTATTATGCTTGGTGTGAAGTAGCCTGCCAGACCCACATCGCTTTGTTCCACAACTGCCTTCTACCCCAACCGTTTTAATTCACAAGACGTGCGCTTGCACAGCAAGCTTAACCACAAACTCATGAACTTTAACTATGATTTAAATGCCCATCAAAAAATTAATATATTTTATTGATTGGCTCACGCGTGAAGTTCAATCGATCGGATGGACGCATCGATATTGATTGCACGGTTTGCTGAATATGTCAAACATAATCCAGAGACAATGTATGGTGTTTCCTTATTCCCAGAATATACATATCATAACCGGTTTTGGATTATGTGAGGTCATCGGTTGAAAACAATAAAATTAGGATCAGTGACATTGGAAACAGTGGATAAGCCGTCAGCAAAGTTATACTCGAATGCGATCGTTGCCCCGAACTACGGCCTTCAAACACAATCACAACGCGATTGTTCGTTAAGCGTCCAATAATATACAAAGTAACACAAAAGGCATTTTACCTCCAAACGCACAGTAATGCTTGTGGAACCATGACGAAATCGATTTGGTGAAATATGATTTTTTCACTACTTGGAGTGTTTCTGTAATGCTAGTTTTTCCCTTTTTCGCCTGTGTGGTTGTCCTTATTTTGGATGTAAATTTCACTCAAAAATCTCAGCGATTACACTTTTTTTCACATAAAAACTGAAAGTTTTCAGAGTGATTCAAAGTGATTCAAAGTTGTAATGGTCTAAAAAGCATTTAGCTTAACAATAACCATAGGATGGAGTTATGAGGAATATACAATAAAAAAGAAGAACAGGAATACTCATGTAGTGTAAATCGTATCAAAATTAGGGTTTTCTCTCAGGTATTTGTCCAAATTTGCTTTAAAAATATCCAGGTTGGCTGAGTGTGTAACAGTGGAGTGGAGGGTGTTCCATGTGAAACTTACAGGTACAGCATACGGATATCTGCGACAGTTCATTCTTGAAGTGGGAATAAGCACTGTAAGTTCATGTTTCCGACTGGCACGGGGTGGCGAGCGTGTGAAAAGTTTGGACAAGGGATGGTTAGGGACGTGCATAATATTGTACATCAGTATGAAATAAATATGCAATAAATATGCTATTATTTGACACAAAATTCCAAATCTACTGTGATAGCCTTTCACACTCAAAAATCCAAGGTTCCGTCAGGAATAACGTTTGTTGATGACAATTTGTTCGTGTAGAGTTCATATAATTCACTTTTATTACACCGTAATGTTGAATGCATCACACAATTGAATTCCAAGTTGATCAGGCAAGTCAAATATTTCGCAATTGTTTGAGAGCAAATTAGTCGAATTGAACGTCAAACACATGTACACACTTGAAATTGTGATAATAAAATTGCTCATTTGCATCAATTCCCAATGCACACATACACACAAAAGACCGGTCTCTTGTTATACTGAACTAAAATATTAGAACAATGTAAAAAGAGATGCGCTTGTATGTGTCTGTTGCATAAGGTTGGTACGATCGAGCGGTATAATGACACGCGCTAAATCAAAAGTTAATAAAATTTAAACCTATTAACATGATTTCTCCTTTTATAAGTCTCTAAGTTTCACATCCGCTCATTGAAACCTCGCGGCGAATGATTTCAATATTACCATCAAGATTAAAATTCAATTCGATACAACTTTAATAAACATCACAGTGCTTAATCAAACAAATCATCCTTGCGGTCATTTGTTTCATCTTTCCAATAACACACATCTGCGAGGTCACCAATCGAAACTTTACCAACAACATAGCAGGTTGAACTGCCGCAAATATGCATTTTCCGTTCGCAATGTGCAACTGTGGACAAGTTTACCTACTCATGTGGTATAATCTGGAACCGTTGAAGTTTTCAAGAAATCACTAGATATCCACATGGACAAGTACGTTTTTTTGTTTGACAATAATCTAACAATATTTTGATATTTTCTACCATCCGACCCAATGTACATTTTGTGGGTCTTGTAAAGCATAGCTATTTACCTGCATATAAACTATGAATAAATCTATGAATGAATAAATATATGAACTACAAATATTAATAAAATTTTTACAAACGTGATTGGTTGTCTACTGAAACGTGAAACGTCGAGGAGTAGAGAATGTTTTGGTTTGTAGTTGACTGACCACTAAAATAACGTCCCCAAGAAAGTAGGAGATAAAGCCTTGGAGAATGAAGATGTATCGTGGTACCCAAAACGTGTACCAAGGTACAGCGGAGCAACCACGGAACACGGGTCAACGGAAATTATGTCACGGTCAATTGTTTATAGGTACAGTAAAACAATGTTGTTACAGGTTGCAAAGGGGATTAGCATGTGTTGATCGGAGGGTACAGGAATTATATGTAAAATACAAGTGTTATGGGCCGAAAAAGTTATCAAGATATTCTTAAACAATCGATCATTTGCCAACCACCACTGAGTCCACCAAAACAAGATATCGTCAACCGGTCCGAGCACTCAATTATTTGTGGTTAAAAAAGGTGATGCATTATAACATCACAGAATTGCTGTAAGAATGAAAATGTTAGATATATTAATAAATAACGGGTAAAGAGTATCAAATGTGTGGTACACATATAATGTACTTTTGCATATGTAAATCTTGTTTCTTTGCAAATATCACCGAGGATAGGTGGAGTAGAGAATTCCGGAAAATTATAGAATTGATAACCAATGAGGGAACTTGAGATGGAAATTGGTATATTACAGCATATTCCTCATGGTAACATTATCTTGATGCAACGCGTAAACCGCCGCGCTACAAAACTGGTAACCGGGATATGTTTTTTATGAACTCCCTATAATTTGAATCTATTGTTACTGTAAAGTGTTTGCTTTCTGAACCATTAAAACTTTGAATTAATTTTGAATTGTGACCACGTGTCATATTCTCATCACGCTCTCTAAAGAAGTGTGGTAATTGATATTTTCGGTAGTTACAATTATAAGCCCTTTTAATATCGCAAGGTGTCCTTATTGGAGTAAAGTCACATCGACACAGACGTCCCAATCTATAGGTGTACGGAGCATTGCGAAGACATATCACCAACTTTGACGTTCTGTGATAGAATTTATCAAAGAATATATCACATGCGTAAGAAAATCAGCTGTGACTAACAATGCGCTTAAAAGGCTGAAATTTCAGGTGGCTGCAATGCAAGAGACGCTAGGAGAAATAGATTTGGGGAAGAAGGATCCTGAGCTTTGACTGCATGCAGTTGGGTTTGCTTTGCGAAACAGCATGTTAAAAGCAGCAGATCCGAGCAGCATTTGGAGAGAATGGATTATAACTCTAAATCTATCCCGTAGCCCTTGCAACGTTAGACAGAACTCAGTTGTATGGCGTCAGTTGGACGCCGGCGCGCGATCAACATTCAGAAGCCAATAGCTGTATCTGCTTTTTTTCCAGGTTGCAGACGACACATTACACAATGCCTGCAATGGGAGAGGTCAAGTGCGCGTTCTTCCCAACTCACCAGGTCAATGCCAATAATTTTCATATCGCTTTTGCAAACGTTTTTTACCGCAACTGCTGTCTGCCCGATGGTCGACTTTCTAATTGCAACTCACCATAGAGCAGATCTTTCGTGATAGAACGATTTTCCATTCTGACGACACGACCGAGTCACCGCTGGCGGCACTGTCGTAATAGGGTGAACATGCTCTCTAGACCAGCTTTTGAAAGTACTTCTGCATAAGACATTCTGTCCAGCCACGATATGTTCAAGATACGACGGATGCTTCTTTGATGAAAAGCGTTCAGCTTCGGTTCGTGTATTGCGTGAGTAATCCAGGTTTCAATGCCGTACAGTAAAGCATTTAGTACGCACGCGCTGTATACCATCATGACGGTCTTTAAAGTCAGCTTTCGGTTACTGCAAACACGAGGTTATCCGCAATGGTTGAACCAGATAGGTGAAATTATGACAGTTTCCAAAAGTGATGTTTGGAGGCGATACAGTCCCTTGACCAAGGACTTTGGTCTTGCTCATGCTGATTGTTAGCCTAAAATCTTTGCATGCTGACGAAAAACAGTCCATTAGCCACTGGAGGTGCTCTTGGGAGTGCGCAATAAGGGCTGCATCGTCGGCAAACAGCAGGTCACGGATAAGCACGTTTCGTAACTCGGTTAGTGCTCTCAACCGCTGCAGGTTGAAAAACTTGTCATCACATGGCGTGCGTAGCTAGATGCTTTCTGTTCTCGTCATAAAAGCGGGTTTCAGAACCAAAGCAACGTAAACGCCGAACACGGTGGGAGCATGAACACACGCTTGTTTGACCCCTCGGCGAATTTCAAAGGCTACTGAACGGAAACCTTTAAAATGTGCTGAGCCCTTCATGCCAGAGTAGAATTAAATAACAAGTTTGAGCAGATTTCGGGGTGCAGCCTATCAGATCAGGAATTTCAAAAAGACCCTGCCTGCTGATATAGTCGAATGCCTTCGTTACATCAACAAAAACAGCATATAATGGCTGATACCAATGCCTAGAGCTGGGATGATTACAACAGAATTTATGCTATAGTTTTGTTGAAATAAATTGTTACTGATACAAAGACTGTGCACATTTCTAAATGGCGTTGTCTATTTTTATTGGATTTACCCACACCGAACCGCCCGAGAAAGTTTTGCCAAGACTTGTAATCTACACAAACTCTGGCAATGAAATCACTTAATACCACTACATAGTTTTTTGTTGCAAGATTTTGAGGACTGTTCTGAGGTTATGATAATAAGCGTCCTTTTCAGCAGGCGTCGCAGAGAGTGTCTGTGCATAAACGTTGAACAACGTAAAGATACCAGTAATGCACTTCAGATTTAAAGTCCGAATCCGTTCGCTTCCCCTGCTGCTTTTAGTACACACACGGCAAACCAAACTATATGCCGTCGAGGATAATCAGAACCTCTTCGTTTCCAAATAATTGTAATCTTTTTTGTGTTGACATACCCTGTCTGGGAATCGCGTCTCTTCCACGACAGCCACAACGACATTCAGCCTCTTTAGTTCATTGTTAATCACAGCTAATTTTCGTAAGCCCCTGATATTCGAGACGTCGACATGAAATCCTGGAAGCATGGACCGGACTTTTCAATATCCCAGTTACATAACTGACCTTTGCTATTTAGTAATACTTTTAGCTGGTGAGGAAATACAGCCTGCTTTCTTTTGAGACCTAATTCCTGTGTCCCCAATAAGGATAGCAGACAGGAACTGCACCTTATTGACTGTGGACTGCCAGCTTGAGGCAGGTGGTAGCCGTCCAATGTGACCTGAAAGTATCCCCAGTCGTTGAGCTCTCAGCCAGTCGAGCTTTGTATTTAACCAGTATCTACTGCTTTCCGTGTTATTAATAAGAATTAGCTGTTGCCCGTGCACCAAATGTCCCCTCTCCACGGCATCACTAAAACCAAAGAAACTGCAAGGATAATACGTTTGGACAACGATGCCGTCGGAGATGTTGGCAGGACGAAGTTATATAAAGGTTCATATTTCCTAACGAGATTCCGGCTACAGAAATTTCCTCCATATTGATTCGTGAACCCTTTTCCATGATTGGATGTAGCCACAAGGCAGTAAAGGTTCAAATTGAGGGATTTCCTTCCACTAGGTGTACCGCCTTTATGGACTTACGAGCTACACATGCCCGAAGCATGTGGGATTTGAGGCGCCAGTGAGGAGCCTTCGCCCTTCCTCTTGCATATTTGCGGCAGTTTAACCTGCTCTACTGTTGGTAAAGTTAAGATTGTTGACCACGCACGTGTGTTATACAAAAGATGAAACAAACGACTGCAATGATGATTTTTGTGATTAAGCAATGTGCAAATTTTTTCATTGCTCCTAGTTTGTATTAAGCCGAATGCAAATTCAACAATTTTATTCACATCTCGTATCGGTAATTAGAAAGTCCAAGAAAGAGTTCTCTTGCTCTTCCCTGTGAAGTTTCCAATAACTGAGTATCTTTTTGCAACCAAGGATCGGTGCAGTTGTAACATATTTAATATGCGGGCGGATTTAGGTTGAAATCAGTCCACTGGAATTTTATCATGCGGACAAATTGTGAATCTCACTCCAATTCGAAAAGTCAGTATTTTGTGATAGGTGTGGAAATAAGCGTAATCCATGGTAATTCAAAGTTTTTATTGGTTTAAAAAGCAACAACCTTAACAACAAGAATAGTATGGAAAAAATGAAATATAATTTTATAAACATGTTATGGAATTAGATCTAGCAGTATATATGTGGTCGGGAAACGAATAATTGAATAAAAATTTTGTTTTAAATTCAAGCAAGGTATATCAGTGAGCACGATTGAAGGTAAACTGTTCCAAGAAAAACAGACACGGAGTTAAGGCACATATTCAGCACATATTCATGGGTCCGATGGTTTCTGGCATCCTTCTGAGTGAATAAATCCAGTCTGTGATATTTCGGGGTATGACATGTTTTGAAAAGTAACATATGGGAATTAACGACCTTGAACATTCGAGTTGGGATGAACTTGATCTTCACACCTACTTTAGCATACATTTTTGAGAAGGAATGGACTGTTTAGTAAGCGGAATAGTTTTGGATCATTAAACATTTCTCAGAATTCAGAACTCAGATCGTTGCATGAGAGAAAATGCAGTAGGTTTAGAATAACCACAAGATGACGAGTAACATCGTGCACAAAATATGAAATCCTCCCAATAATAATATTGAGAGTCATATCGGGCATGGTATTTTATGTAAACATCGAACGTTGGGGCGAATACCACAAATTAGTCCGATAGGATTTATGATTCACTGTATGGTTAGAATGCCCGGGCACACAGTATCACAAAATCCAGAAAAGATATTTTTTGCGGTTATTCTGAAGGGATACTTCGTGAGAGGACGTTTGATCTGACAGTGATATTTGCAAACCCGCATCAATTCTCATAACACCAGCTTAAACTTCAACTAATTTGACTGGTTCACAGATCCAGTTTTAATGCGATACATTAGTTAGCAGACCTAAGATGTTTGTATATTTTAATTTAATCAACGTAGAGTATCACAATACACCAAAATGCCCACAGTTGTCAGAGCTGGGACACAAAATCAGCAACCGAACGCAAAGCCACCCCAAATGACTCCCGAAGAAGAATATGATGAAGAAATCTTTTTTGGTCAAAAAGGATTCGATTTGCGCCCCTCAACCTGAAACGACCGATATGCTACTTAACTTGTCAAAAAACAGAAAAGTGCCGACTCTTCCGGAGTCGGCGTGCCAATGACGGTTGTCTCAGATTATGTCATCACACGACACCATCCATTTTTGCTTACTAACACTGTTCTTGGATCCCTCTATACCAATGCCCAATGCTTGATTAACAAATTTGCCGAACTTGTCGCTCGGTGTGAGACTAAACGACCTCAGCTAATTGCAATTACCGAAACTTGGCTGAACCCGGAAATCCACGATTGTGAGTTAGAGATTGCTGGCATGTGACTGCGCCGCCAAGACCGTGCGTCACGTGGAGGAGGTGTGACACTCTATTATGATCAGAGACTCAAGTTCCAAGAACTGACGGATTCCGAATTGGTGCTTCAGGACACGCTATGGTGTTTGTTAACAACGACTACAAGCGAAGAGTGCACAATCGGCGTAATTTATCGTCCACTAGCAGCCCCGGATGTGCATAATACGAATCTACTCGACAAGATACGCTTGATTGCCCCGAGATATCATACCAGAATCTTGATCATGGGAGACTTTAATCTGCCTAACTTGCTGAAGACTGACAAAATTTCTCAGACCTCCACTGCTGCCATCTTTCGGCAGCTGTTTGACGAAATTCCCTTGTATAATCACGTTGAAAGCAATACAAGATACAGAGTGAGAGATGAGCCTTCAATGCTCGATCTGATCCTGACAACTGAAGAAGACTCCGTCGAAAACATTACATATGATTGTCTGCTAGGTTCGAGTTACCATTTGGTCTTGAAGTTTGACTACCTATGTCGAGCAGAGCGAACAAACGATACAACAAAAATCATCAGAAAGATATGCCTATCTAAATAATCAAACGCCTTAAGTTTGATTAACGATTGGCAAATTGAAGGCATCGGAGTAAAAGAGCAGTGGTCTATCATTTTGACCAAGCTTAACCGGGAAATCAACTCAAACTCAGCATTCGTACCAAAACAGTGTGGAAATGCATTCGAGTTTAAAATCCGCAGTCGCACTCGGAAATGGATTAAACTGCGAAATATGGCTTGGAGAAACCATCGCCGTTCCACCACCGATGCCACATGGGAGACCTTTCGAAAACTAAGAAATCAGGTTATTAAACGTATTGCTGAACACAAAATACAGTATCAAGCTGACATAATGCATAAAATGAAAGGGAATCCCAACCTTCAATACCACATTGTGAACAAGCAGTGTTCAGTGAAACCAGGAGTTGCGGCCTTGCGGACGCCCTCTGAAATGACCACAAATGCAGCTGAAACCGCGGATGTTCTGGTAAATTATTATGCTACAGTATGTTGTCCATGCTACAATGACCTTCAATTTCATGAAAATGCCGGATGAGGTGTTCGGTGACAGTATGCCGCGAGGGTAAGATAATTGGGGTACGAAAAGCCGCAGGATAACGGGAATAATTTAGGCGTCAACCAACACATAAAACTCCATCCAGGACTATCGGGTTCAACTTGGCAAATTTGCAATGCCTCAGGCACTTCTTGTTCTGTTTCGTTCCATAGTGTGCAAGCTTATCAGCAAACACTTCCTGCTGCACGAACATGATTACTTTTCTTTCTGCATTTCGCAGTTCGGATACTGTGATTGCAGACAGTGATCTCAACGAATACCGCTCCGGTGACTTCAGTTTGAGGTAATCAACAAACCTTGTCAGCCATGCAATACTCCTGAGTAACTTCGACCAACTAGAGTGATAGTTGACGACAGCATGCAAACCATATTCTAGTGAGCTATTTGCAGATGTTATATTAACACTTTTGTATTCTAGTTCCGGAGAATGAACTGTGTTTGTATCCAGGTTCAGAAATTTTCGCTCCGGCCATACAACAGGGCCTGTCAACCATCGCTCCAACTCTAATTTCGAACGTTTGCCCGTTGAAACCAGGTCTGCAGGATTTTCACCTGAATTCACATGACTCCACTGTGATAAATCGGTATACTGATGTATAATCGCTAGGCGGTTGGCGACAAACGTAGAAAATCTAGAAGTGGTGTCGCGTATATAGTGCATGACTATCATCGAATCAGTCCAAAAACAGATTTTAGAGAAAAGTTCAGACATTCCTTCCTTCAACAACTCACTGACACGCACAGCCAATACTGCAGCATTGAGCTCGAGGCGGGGGACAGTGACAGTTTTTAAGGATTTTCCAAAAAGAATACAGCTTCGACATTCGTTTGCATATGAATTGTGTTTAGCGTATGCTACAGTACCGTACCCTGTCTCTGAGGCATCGGCGAATATATGCAGCTCAAAGTTACATTGAGAGTTCTTATCGGCACATCTGATACATCTTGACACAGATACGGTTTCAATGACATTGACTTATCGCAACCAATCGTTCCAACAAACTTCATCAGCCTCACAAATAGGTTGGTCCCATGTAAGACCCGATTTACAGAGTCTTTGAAGTAGCATCTTGGGAGAAAGGCAAAGTAGAGACAAAAGTCCCAACGGGTCGTAAAAGGATGACACAGCCGATAGTATACCACGACGAGTCATTGGCCTCTCGGGTAGGTTGAATCGAAATACAAAGACGTTGCTATCCGCGTTCCATTGCAAACCCAATGCTTCATGCACACGATCGTATGAATTACCCATATTGACCGTAATTGTGGCACAATCTGAACTCGGCATGTCTTTCAACAAACGTTTATCGTTTGACACCCACTTCCTTAAATGGAAGCGGCCTAGAGAAAGAATATGTCGACATTGATCAACGAAATTATTGGCGACAACAGAACAGACAAATGATACCCAATAATCGTCAGCATAAAAACATTTCCATAACAGCACGTTGGATGAATTCATCATAATCGACAGCGAAATCCATTGCAGTCTGTCAAAGAGCATAATTGACGCAGAATTTGGAAGACGTAGCTCCGAATGGATGAGCTGTCATCTCAAATTCGACCGAATCTTTTTCGACATCTTCATCATCCCACCACAGAAATCGTAACGCCGAAAGATATTTGTCAGGTACTTTAACTTGCATGAACATTTCCTCATTGTCTGCAGCTAGAGCTACCAGACCGATCCTGAAGCGCAAAGGCACGGTAACTAGATTCGCTGTTGTATCAGGACCCTGGTACAGCATATCATTCAGTGAAAACCCAAGAAATTTGGCAGCACAATCCAGTACTACCAAATGTTTTTCTGGTTTTTTGGGGTTCAACACAGCGTGATGAGGTAGATACCACAAGGGCCGATTACTCTCGCAACATATGGTCCAACCTTCCTTGCATACCCCTTGGTCACGTTGGCATTCATCACTTCTGTGTATTTTAGACAAAATTGACGATCTTTCAGGAAACGACTCCTCAGACTTTCTATTTTTTTGAATGCGACTGACCGATTACTGGCAATTTTGGGAACACTATCCTTCCAGGCAAGAGGTACTACGTAATGTCCATCGACTAGCTTTGATTCTTCCTCCACTAGCTGAAGTACCTTTCTATCTTCGACGGAAGCGGAGTTCCTAATGCAACTCGAATCTTCAAATTCCGAGTCGTACATTCTTCTCAACAGCGATTCTATTTCAGGAATTTCGCCAGAGAGCAGATTTACCAGGGCTGTTTTATGCGCTTTATAGTTCGTAGGTCCCAACAACACCCAACCGAGTAAGGGTTTCACAGTGTATGGCTGTTTCGAGCAACCAATCGTTGTTCGATTGCCCAATGTGCTTCCGGAATGTCACATCCAATCAAGATAACTATGCGTTTACGGTTAGTTTCCTCAAATACCACATCCTTAAGATGGGTCCATCGACCTGCTAATTTTGAACGAGGCCGCATGCTCGCAAAGGGCATGATTTCATCAATGACCATGGCCTTGTCGATGTAAATTATCTCAAGTCCATTTAGTGATTCCAACCTGAACTCACTATCAAGCTCGCATGCGGACATTGTACCGTTCATCGTCTTAATGCGAGTTTCTGAAGCTTGCATCTCAAGTCCAAGTTTTTTAGCGACTTCACGACAAACGACTGTCGTATCAGAACCAGAATCAAGAAATGCGTATGCTTCCAAAAAACATCCAGGTCATACCAAGCGAACAGGTAATACCACCACATAGACAACTTGCCCACAGTTCGTCATGCTCAATGTTTTGCTTTCAACGTGAGGCAGGACCTTAGGTTACCAATGCAGCAATGTGTGGTGAGGAGCTTTACAGCCAACGACCTGACATGAATTAGTGACACGACAAAAATTTCTGTCATGACCAGCCTTCAGGCATTTGAAACACAGGTGACACTGCTTCAACTTTTTCCAACGTGTCTCACAGTCGGCGGTAATGAACTCTTTGAAAGATGCCACTCCATGAGTACCCCCACATGTTGGGCATCGTGGATTTTTAATCTTCCTTGTGTTGTCTGCACGCCACTGAGCAAAGGTTTGCTTTTTATTCACGACTGGTTTATTACCAGTTTCACTCGTGTAAGCGTTCTTATCCTTGCGATTTTGCTCCACTAATCGGCCGAACCGGCTTTTAGCAACCTTTCCCCATAGACTGATAAAGCGCATCAAATCCGCGAAATTTGGCTCTCGGCCTTCGCAGGTACACTGCTCGACGTTCTCAGCCCACTGCTGCTGTAGATACAGAGGAAGTGTGCGGACCAAGCGTTCAAGCACCATCAATGAATTGAGGTCCTTCAGGATTGATATCGCCCGCTTATACGCACATTCAGGTGGCAACATGACACACTCTTCAAAAGCTTCTTTTGCTATACCTCGGCAATAATTTAGCAAATATAGGAACCTCCGTCCGTCATCACGAGTTCTAGACTCCACATAGGTCTCGAACTGACAAAAACATTTCCAGTAGGTGCTAGCTGAACCATCAAAAGACATCCATTCTATCTTCGGAAGGTCAGATCTTGGTAAACTACCGGGCGTTTCATTACAAAGAGAATCTTATACCTCCGAACGAGGGTAGTCAGCTACTTCTGCCTTTTGAGGCCCACAATGCGCAAGATAACTTGTAACCTTTTGATTAGTATCGATATCTTTCAACTGTGAATCTGCATCGTCGGATGCAGAAGCAGCAATCTCAGCCATTTCAAACTCCTGTGCCGCCTCAAGCAATTTCTGTTTGTGCTGCACTTCGAGAGCTTTACGTTCCTGCGACAGTTTTAGGAGTTCAAAGCGCATCTTAGCCTAACGAACAAGGATGTATGATTTTATCGTTGAACCCCTTAAGCTACCTCGAGAGTCCTCAACAGAACAATGAATGCGCTCACCGTTCCGTTCCATTATCGATCATTGTTATGAAGATTTGATCTTTCCCACAAAACTGCGGGAAAAAGGCATATTGACGTCGGCGAATTCGACATTGCGTCCACAAATTCGACGTTGAATACTGTAGCGACCAAATTGTCACTGGGTAATTGTTTCTGTCACGGAAACTAGTTGCCTGCTATACTGGGAGTGACGAGCGTTTACGAATCGATCCCAAATCAGAACAATACGTCAATGTACGCTGTACTATATTGACAAAGACGATTAACAAGCAAAATACAACAAACCTCAACGGTAATCGAATACAGGTTTCAATGCAAACCCAACGCGTCCAATAAACGGAAGTCAAACAGCTCAGTTGAGAGCACAAAAAATTACCGTTTTCCAATAACGGTAAACACGGGATACGGACAAATCAAAATGTGCGGAAGCCCAAGTGCAGTTAAACAAACGAACAATGTTCTCACAGATTTTTACATTTAGTTTAAAAGTTATTTTTAATTTAGAGAAAAAATAATAAATATCACGGGAAAATGACGCAAAAAACTGGATATGAAACACGGGTGTAGGGTGGGAAACAAATTTCTTCAGTTCGTTTGATCTTGCTTGACCGAAAGAAGAATTTTCAAGACATCAACGCGGATTCATACAGTCATCGTTTCGTGTTTATGTGAGGTCTTGTGTTTGTGTGTCCACGTTACCAGGCCGATACAGTTTCCTGCAGGCTATGTAATGTTGATCGCTAGATTTTGATAAAACAATCTTGATTCGTAGACATGTTAGAGTCAGATTTGCAAAGCTAGACTAAAATGATATACAAGATGCTGAGCTTCACGATCAAGATACAAAGTTGATACAATGCTTTAAGAATGTATTTTGTTCAGCTCTTTCGAATGTGTGTAAATTCAACTATGAATTGAACATTTTTAAATGTCGCTCGCATGGAATTTACGAGAAAATTTATCCAGAATGGGAAAAATCAACGTGATTTCTTTCCATTTAGCAAATATGGTATAATCCGATGGATCTTCGAAAGATAATCACAATAATATGAACCTTATTCGTGTATGACTTGGGAACACGGAGTAATTCTCGCAGGATTCCGAGCTTAACATGTTTCTAACCACTTCATTATTGACGTAATAAACCATTTTCATGCACTTCAACAGCTATGGATTCCTCTAAATTCAGCTTTTGCAATTTTAAGCTGCTTATGTAATAACGCATTCCAAAAAATTTGCCGTTTCTAATCCGCAAATTTTCACACATTGTGAGTTTTTACTTTCGCTAGCTCATCGATTGATACTGAACGCTTGTTTTGGAATTCTAAATTTTGTGGTTATCATAACCTTTTGCTGAGCATCAAAAATAGTTTCAGCAAGATTTTCTTCACACGTATGTTTGAGGTGGCGTGATTCATGGAATGTTGCACTCTACTTGATCAACCATTGCTTCAAAAAAGTTTGTCAGTGTGTATGGGTGAAATGTTTCGCACATAAAAGTTAATACACATTGTAATGTTACATAGATGGAGAAAATTTCCAGCATCGATTTGGCTATCCGGTTTTTAATGATCCGTTGGATCGGCATTTATGGTCAAACTACTGGAAATTTTGGTAAGTAAAATGTTTTACTCCCGCAAATAAGAAGAATATCAGCGAATCAGTTAGATAAGTTAGGTTAATTTAGATATAAAACACTGACCAGAAACAGGATTTGGGATTGGTATTATTTTGAAAGAATATTTCTTTTCCTCATTATGCCTGTTGCTTCTGGGAGGGAGGTGTATAAAACTTTATGCTTCTTAGGTAATTCGATTCTCTCCCGTAGGCATGGTGTATCAGCTATCCTGTGAGTCAATGTTGTTACCCAATTTTTAATTAGACACACGCTCTACATGTGCCAAATAATGTGTTTAATCGTGATGAATTTTAAGACAACTGCATGAAAATATTACACGTTTGTATTATTTGTAAAGTGCATGCATGGATCCTAGATCGGAGATTTTCTAACATGATGTCTTTAGTGCTGTACAATCCCTTACATTGAAGCAGCAGCGGTCTTATGAAGATTGACTTTTTACCAATCGTTTAAATAATTTTCTAATTATTTATATCAAATGCAACGAATTTCCTAACTTCTGAGTTCTCCGAGCGCCAAAGAAAACCGGGAACGTTAAGAAAAAAATGATACCCATAGTAATTCCGTAGAATGACACATTTTACACTTGCAAATAGGCAAACTTATAGGTATCCAACAGAATGAACCCGGAAAGAAGTTTATGAACCGGCTTTCGCTACATGAAATTACAACGAAAGAAAATGAGCAATTCCTGGCTACAAAATCAGGAAAATGTATTTAACTCATTTTCAGTAAACTGCGGGTTAAACCGAATGTAACATTCCGCAGTAGTCTCCATTTATTTAAACTCCTATCACACAGATCTGCGAGAGCGAATCATCTCATAATTTCCACGTGCTGAAGGTTGTATGCTTCTTTGTCCATTAATTTCGTCTCTAAACTGTTGGAATTAATCGTGATGCGATTTTTACTTTTATATTTTATGAGGATTTTTGATGTTTGAACATTGCATTAGTAGAATGTAAAGGAAAAGCTCTGTTTTTATGAAAAAATGCCTGACGTTATCTTGGTGCTATCCATTGTATATCACTCGATTTAATCATTGATATAATACTCAAAGTTCCTTGTTTTCCGTCTCAATAATTCTACCCGAAATTAAAGCTCATTCGAGGACTTGATATAAATACATTTTCCCTCTTTTATCGACAAATTGTTTTTAACGAAAATAGCTAATTATTATAAAAATATATTCCAATCGATATCGTCGATATTATGTGTACATCTAATGATATCCCATACTATATTTACTGCGTAAAAAAAGCGAAATGCTTATAAAATATATGAGATTTTTGAATAGCGAATTATCAAAAGGTTTTCCTTGATTAATCAGTTTATTCGTAAGCATTTGTTCTATAAATTTACATATAGTGATGAAATAACATTCTACAATCCGCCAGTGTTTTATTAGTCTGGATCTACTGGAACAACCGGATATTGTGAAAGTGAGTTTAATTACAAGAAATACACATACAACCATTGCTGAATTGTGCTAGTGTTCAATCTGGAGCTAAAATTTTGAATAATATAATGGAGCATGAACACGAGTGATAATTGAGGAAAGAATGCTACACGCGAACTTGAATATTCTGAGATAATAATTGATAATCAAATGATTTTATTTATTAAAGGGGCGCGAAACTTTAAACACCACATGAACTAAAGTGACACGACGAACAAGCACATGATGTGAACCAATATCGCCCTTTTAAATATCTGATATTGCCAGGGGTTCAAGCAATAGATGTCTTCCATTTAAAATAAAAATTTCCGTAGTAAATCTGCTAACTTTATTTCCACAGCCGGTTGTTGCGTCATGGATGATGTCAATATAGTTTATCCCAAGGTGAATTCCAACAGACTAACCATTTTGGTTTAGGCCATAATTTGACGATAGATCGCACATCAAATATACGGTGTAGCAACTATGGCTTTTATTTCATTTCGAAGGACAGATATTATTTGTAATTTTGCTTATCGTATAAGGAAAAGTGAAATCGTAGTCCTGATGTACGAGTCCTTGTTACTCGGCGATTAACTCAGTCAAAGTCTGCTGCGCTATTCATTTTTGTGCAACTACGAAGCTAGATTGAAAGTGCCTAGCCACTCGTCGATTTAAAAAAATAATATACATATTTGTCGAAACGCCTCTATTGAGCGCAGCCAAAAGTCTCTCTTTGGTTTCATAAAATATATCTTGTCAAAGAACAACTTAATCCGCAATAAATGACAATGGATGACGGTTAGACGCTTTCCCTGCATAAACTAATGTAAACTCGACAATTTCTGGATCTTCGAGCAGAGCGGCGGAGCGGGAGAATTTGTTTTGTT
The DNA here is from genome assembly GCA_013407085.1 of Atriophallophorus winterbourni. NCBI lineage: Eukaryota > Metazoa > Platyhelminthes > Trematoda > Plagiorchiida > Microphallidae > Atriophallophorus > Atriophallophorus winterbourni. Next base: position 36,099 of record JACCGJ010001736.1, read on the forward strand.
TTTTGCTTTGACTATGCCATTCTGGTTAATCAATCCAATTCGCAGAAAACATGTTGAATTGACGCGGGAATCACCGCCAACTAAGCAACACATTTACCGTCAAAATCATACAACAACTAAACGAATTTGCAGGCGAATTCCGAACCAAATTTCAAGATCACACTCGCGTAAATTTTCGGATCCGGAATGTTGTTACAGACTATAATAGAAAGAATAGATCTCGTCATTAGAAGGTTGGTTTCTATTAATTCTGGTTTAAAAAGCGAACAATTTTTATCTATACAGTAAGAAGTCATTATTCAAAATTCGGTAAAGTGGCATAAAACGACTATGTTAAATATGTGCCTAACGAATGATGTTCCACTGCATATATGAGTTCAAACATTCATCAAATTGCACGGAACGTTCACCACGTTTACAGCAAGGGATATCTTAATTATATCGTACACGGCTTCGAAGTGATGCCGACAGAGAATGCGTGTAATTGCGATGAAATAGACGAAAATGTATCCGCAAGTAATTCGATCACCACAATATTGATGTAAGTGTCTGATGGCATGTCGGTCTTTATTTGACAGTGAACATTATCTTAAGAATTTGAATAAATCCTTACTACAATTTCTTTTTCGACAGTGCTCCAAGATAGGTTTTCAGTTCATAATCTTCCTGCAGATTAGGCATATTCTCTGAGAATATGTAGCAAATTGCCATTTTGTTGTTGAATGACATATCATATATATAACTCAATATAGTATATTATCAAGTTTCCAAACATATCGTAATTATGTTCTGCTTTTGAGTTCTAGCTATTCAAGATTCAAGATTCAAGATTCAAGAATTTATGGTCACAAAAAGCACATAGCTTCAAAATAACCATATCATAGTACATATACGTTCAGGAATTAGGTATAAAATAAACATGTAATGTCAAGTATAGACAAGTTGTATAGTTACTATGAGTCAATACGCAGGTGTCGTCAAATCGTTATGCAACAAATAAGTATCCAAATTTCGAATAAACGTTTTGATGCTGGGAGAGATGACAAGCGTTTCAGGGAGGGAATTCCAAAGGAAAGAGACACGTACACATTGCTTAGACTTCACAAATCATTTTTGACGTCATCAGCTAGATCAACAATAATCGTAGGTTTTGTGAGCATTGAATTACAGGCAAACCATGTTAAATTGGTTTACGAATGCAACGTTCATTACAACTTAAACACTAATTCAAGGTTCAATAAATCGAATATTTTTGCATAGAGACAGAAACATCTATGATGTGTAAGTGATGGAGATGTCACTAGCAAATTGGATATTCACATAGCGATAAATATCACATTGTATTTTGTAGAGTGTTCAACATATGGGAACAGTAGCATGATGTTTATGTGTGAGAGTAAGATCTTATCACAGTCCACTGTCCAGTAGTCTCTGACACTCAATTTATGAAAATGTTTGAAAATTTCTGATTGTTTTTATTAGGTTTCATTCCGCATCGTCACCATAATTCAACGCGTATTTCTTAAAATGAAGGTAAACCCACATTTCGAACGAAACATCCAGATGAGAAATTTGTGATTGGAAAATGCCTTCTTCTATCGTGCGATTGCACAAATATTGCTTCAAACACACCCATTCAAATCGGTTGGTTCAAAGATGGAATTCAAATGACCAAATCGTCTTCAACGAACATCGAGGCGAAAGGAAAGGTTCGGTACATATATCAACTGATTAATTTTGACTCGAAATATTTGATAGATGTTTGGGAGCGACTAAGTTGTCATTTCTCTGAAAACGTAAATTGAAAAGAATCGGTTAGAGCTGATATGGGTGAAGTTTTTCACTGAGGAATCAGAAGCATCTTGATTAGTCAGTACAGAAAACGAAATTAAGTAGCACCTTTCATGTTCTGGCTACCGCCTGTGTTCTAAAGAAACGTGTATCCCCCAAGTAAAACGCTGCCGGGAATATGCTTTAACCGATTGTTTTTTTAAATTGTGGATTATAATTTCGATTATATTATCATGAATGCAAACTTTGATGCCTCCTTCGCAAATCACTATGGCCGGAGATGTTCAAATAACGCGTAGATAGAAAACAAATATCCATATGAACATATTGTTTTATCAATTAACGTAATCTGGCAATGAGAGTTTTTATAATTTTCCTGCTATTTCCATTATTTAATGAGCTCACGTGATATAGAATTTGATACGAAATACAGACGAATCCTTTTTTCCTGTTGCTTCAGAGGCTGATGCAGAGTATATTCTATTATCTCATTATAAGAATTTTAGTATAGAAACAGCAGCGCATCGAAACTGCCAATTGATAATTACAAGTTCGCTGATTTATTTAGTGTTAGTGTTGGCTCAATTGCCTGAAGACAAATTGTGTCCAAGTTCAAATTACTCGTTATTCGAAGTAGCTCGGTGGATTCTCAAGGCGAAATCTTCAATATAGTAAGATGAAATTATTCGCAAAGACTTCAGACGACAAGCTATTTGAGAACGTTTATACAAGTGTAGATTAAAATGAAAATCAAATTATTATATGAAATCTGTTACAACCATCTTTCATGTGTTTTCTTAGTAAAGTGTTACGTGATTACGATTTAATTATAAATCATTAATTCAAATTTAATGCAATTTGAAATCCTAAAGTAGGCCATGGTGAGAAGATAACTGGTGGTTCTGCGCGGAATAAAACAAAGACAAACATTTAGGAGGTTCATTCAATGAAATAGTAACAACGAAGCGCCATTATATTCCCTATATAATAAGAAATCACAGTTGTCGACCATGGATGTACATCAGAAGCGCACGAGGTCTTCAGGCTATGCAGCTTTGAGAATGGTACAACATTCCGTTTCTAAATTGGCAATCTCACAACGATTTTAAGTAATCGGTAAATCGGCGTCTGCGCCTGCGACGCAATCTACGTTCAGCAGCCAAGGGCTGTATTTGCTATACCAGAGGTTTGCGCAGGTCTTTTGACCTTATACTTCGCAAAAGGTTATATCCATATTTTATTGATAGTATCGTTCAAATTAGAGTAACTAGTTTAATTAAACTGATTAATTAACGTCCTAATTTCTTCTAAATAGGCTGCAACGGAATCTTTGGAAAACGTCTACACATGGTCATCCAAAAAAGAAAACCAATGTTTGAATCGAGAGATTAATTTCATGCTGGCAGATTACCCGGGCACACAGTTTTTGTTCTCTGCGCAATATGTATGGTGGTCAGTCATGCCATTATAATGCGTCGAAATTGTCAACAAGGCAGTGGTATTTGCTCCAGGAAGATATGAAGTACACTGCACGAAACCTTCGGATATTTCTGACACAATTACAAGGTAGGTAAATTAAAATCTAGTGGTGCGTCTAATTTAAATATAACAAATCGTTTTTTTTTCAAAATTAAAACTGGTCATCTGCATGTAGTACCGTTTCATACACACCACGGACAGTTTCCAGCTGTATCAAGTAATCATGTAGGCATAATAAGATTAGGATCCATATGCACTTGATACATTGGAAAAAATGAACAACTAGTTGCGCTTGTATGTCCATATTTCGGATTTTTTATAAAGACTTATTTTGTTATAATATATTCCTAATCTGTATTGGTGGATTATATGAATCTGAAAAATGCAATGCATTTATAAGTATACAATACTGAATGAAACAATTAATGATTGAATCCTAGTATCAACGTCACACAACAGTTTGCTGTAAATTTTAAAAAGCGAATATTACCTAAATTCTTTTTATTTAATTTCAATGAGTAGAATTTATGCGTATGATGAAGTTGTAAACAAGGCCGTAATGACAAGCAAATAACATAATTGTCATAAAAAGCACCATTTGGTTATTATCAGTTCAGTTCAGGTCAGTTGGCCTAGGACTGTAAATAGTTGATAGGCCAGGCAAGCGTTCATATTTTCTGCCGGTCGAAAGCTTTATAGGAACTCCAACCGAAGCCAAATTTGGTTCATTATTATGTGATATGCTCGTCGTAAGCGATGATGCATTAGGTGTTTTCCGGGCAGTCCTTTGGTCCAAGGTATTTGTAGCTGCGACTGGTAAAAAAAACGGAAAAAGATTTCTCTTCACCAAGCCGGTGAGAGTTTAGCTATTGAAATTTTGTTCGTACACTTGAAACATGACATTTAAAACGAGGCAATATATAATTGTATTTTTTTCTTATATATACCGTGGTAAAAAAAACATATAAATTTACAATGAAAAACATTTTCATGGTAATTATATCTAGAAGCGACCTGAATAATGATGGACTGAAATCAGAGAAAAGCACATGCCCCGAGGAATCCAAACCCCTTTTGAACGTACTTACTGATATGCAAGAGATAAGTTCCTCAGTCGGCTTGTTCCAGAAGCTTACCACACTTTCACTGAAGAATTGTTGTCTAAGATTCAGACGGTTGTGATTTTTCGCCAGCGTCCATGTATTTGAAGGATTGATTGAGCGAAAGAACAGGATATTAAACGAAGTGAGAAAATGCTTAAAGAAAACACACGTTCCACCTTTGGTTTTCACAGGTATATCTTCGAACATTTTAATATCTAAAAATTTGATTCACTCTTGTAGTAATATGTCTGTTTGGAAGTAATTGCTCCAAGCTTGCACGCAGTATTCTGAATGCGGCCTGACAATCGCAGTATATATGGGGATAAATACTTCCAGCGTTCTAAATGTCAGGACAGATTTGAGCCTAAAGGGTTATACTTTAGCTCGTTGTGCAGCTGAGGCACATTGCGCAGCCCATTTGAAGTCATCGCTTACGACTATATTCAAATCCTTAAGACTCTGAATATATTTAAAGTCGATGTTACCGCTTGTTGCAGTTAATGTAATTTTGTAGATACTTCAGACAACAGATGACATTTATTATAGTTCGGAGGAACATCCCAATCATGTGACCATTTATTGACTTTCGAAATATCTCTCAACAGTTCATCGTGAACACTGGATCTGGGGTATTAGATATTATGAGCAAACATATAGCAGGGGCATGATAACTTTAATGCCATATCATCGATAAAGATCAGGAATAGTATCGGTATTATTACTGAACTCTGGGGGAAACCACCGTTATCTTTTGCGAAATCAGAGATAGTATCACCAACACTGACCTGAAAGGATATTTCATGAACCAAAATGTTCCTTTGCATGCATTCAAATCGCGCACACACAGAGAAAAGCAAAAATTTGTGTGTTTAACCGATTTTAGCAAATTTTGATTTTATGAAAACATTTAGTACAATCAAATAAGCTTAGTGCAAATGAAATAACTTTCTAGATATCTCACTTATTAATTCAAAAAATTTTTGTTGAGATTGTTTTCTAAAACCACTACATCAGTTGAATTATGATGCATAAATAATAATAATATTGATAAAAAAATAAAATGTTGAGCTAATGCGAAAAACGAAAAATACTGCTGGAATGTAAGCATAAATTTAACGTAAATCATATGCTATATATTCTTATAGACAAAATGTATTTCAAATAATTGATATAATTCCCTAGTTATTTTCATGTTTTCAGCTTCGAAGGACTCCTCCTTTAACTGGCGTTCAACAATTTCATGCAATGACTTTCGCGAAAGTGGAATCAATGCAGTTGGAAGTTTATGAATGAAAAAACCCCGGAAACGCGAATATCGGTTCACCGTTGGAAATGATCAAAGGTTCGTCAATATTAAAATACTATTCAGTTAGTGAAAATTAAGAATAAAGTCGTACACAAAGTAATGCTCATTAAAATGTATATACTGTACAACAAAATACCGATATTAGGGTCGTATTTGGTTGGCTTCATTTCCGTTTCAAAAGTCAAATTTCTGATAACATAATAAATCTCACTGAAATTCCCATAGTTTCAACTAATCATATTATGAAATCGACAGACAGCCCCAATGTGAATTGTTCAGTTTACCAGCTTCTCTGGATCAAGATACATTTGCCGTACGATGAGAAAACTGGTTAAGCAAATATTTGCCCATCACCTTAGTTGTTGAATCAAAGGCGCTTCTATGATAGTAAATTGTTTGATTCTATCTCATCGGATTGACATCGGGAAGGCGAGTAAAGCCTTTGACCCGTTCTATGTTGTCATCACGTTTTATCGCTACTTCTCTGCAACTGTTTGCTGGAATGTCTTTTGCTCAGATTAGGTGGCTGTAATCAAAATATTTAGACGAAATTTATGCGTCCAAAATCGACTAGGTTGTGTACATTACTTGCCCTGGTCAACCCTCATATCCAGAAAACAATTTGAAGTAAAAAGCGTGAATTGGATTCTCGTATAACTGTTGATTTTTGTGGGATCTTATTCTTCTTTCTAACTCTTGTAGCGAAAATAATGTTTATAAATACTCAGAATAGCTTCATCGTCAATTATCAAACTTTCACAACGAATTACCAAAGGTTGATTCGATGTTATACGAAAAAATCAATTCATATTTCATTGTGAATTATTCCGTGCAGAACTAACTAAACTAAACTAAATTCTCCCTAGAGATTTACTAACTATAACAAAATATTAAGTCTGACTTTTGAATGAATGTTGCGAGTTTCAAAGCCGCGAATATACGTTCAGAAAGCATTCATGCAAATATAAGCACAAATCCGAAATAACCTGTATTATGAGATTTACAATTAACTTGAATGTTTCACGCTGTTAAATGCGTTCCTATACATAATTCATAAATATCATATGTCAATTAGACTTATTCCGCATAATCGATGTTTTTTACGTGTAAAAACGCAAAGATCATGCCAATGACATTACATAACTTGACAGTTCGCTTTTTAGATGAAGAAAGTAACGTAAATTTTAGCAATCCAAATGTAATATGTCATGAATGTATAATTTCCTTGTCGCGAATGGTAATTCTTTATATCGTATGTCATAAATTTGAATTAACTTTAGAGCACAATGAAAGCTTATGTTTCAAGTGAAACGCACGAAAATTCATTGTATCGAAACTAGTAGCAATTCTTACAATGAATTACTTGAGTCAAGTACTGCTAATCAAATTTTCATAATTATTCATCTGCACAAAATGATACATTGAAAATTACCAATGGCTAAACGAGATGCGATACCGTTAAATTGGCTTTTGAATAATTTTTCATTCGTTTTCTTCATTACTCGTTCGACCACATATCAAATAATCACACCGAACGTCAGAAGAGAAAACTGTGGAGTTCTGCACAACTTTGAATATATTCGGCCACATTAAGGTTTGCTTCGGTTCTGAAAACTTTTACGAATTGTTATAGGTCTCCAACGGTAAATGCTCCTACTTTTACAACGTCGTGTATTCTCCTCCTGAAAGTCGAGTAAAAAGGATTAAGGATGTTCCAAGCAAATCGCGGTGTACCAAACCGGATAATTTTGAAAAAGGTGCGTATTTTATTTGTAATTGAGTATACTCTGAATTTTTTCATAATTATTATAATAGAAGAAACGCCTCTATATCATATTTTACGATTTCATCAGTAAATATTTGAGTGGATGAACTCTATCATAAAACAACATCATTAATTTCGAAATGTAATTGCATAGCAGTAGTCGTTGTCCGGTCTTGGCGTAATTCGTGGTCAAGTCACTTCTGAAAATCTCTTCCAAATTTGCTTAGTTGATAAAGTTAAACGTTTGGTTTCGTGTAAAAATATTACTCACGCCAGAGAAGCGTACATAGTATGAGACAACTTAATATTCTCTAATCAAAAACTCAGCATCAGCTGTAAATGTTTTCGGACATCGACCAGAAAATGGAACTGGAAAAAGTGTATGTACTATGGCATAGCATTTAACAATATATGGATCACTTGCTCACAGAGTCAACCGAAATCTTGAAGTCTGGCATCCATGTGGTAAGCAAGGTGGATTAGTCACAGATATCTACAAGGGCTAATGACATTTTACAAACAAATCACAACTCAATTTAATTCAAATTTTAGCCTATCCAATTAACACATTTTAACTTTAGTCACATTGGTCACACTCGTTGAGTAATTCAGATACGAGCTGGTGTCAATTGACATTGCACCGAAATCAAGGTGCGATATATCAGACAGCTGTCTATATGATTAGACTGCATAGATGGGTTTTTTATTTAATTTCTTTTCACATTCTGAACTTAAACCTTGTCCGTCGAAGTTTCAGTTTCAAGTCAAAACGAATCGCACACTTCCAGATGCAACGAGGCGCCCCATTGCTTAAGAGATTACAGGTAGTAGTTTTAACTGGTCGATAGTTGGATAGTTCTGAACAGTTTCCTCCTTTGTAGATTGGGGTAATGAGGCCATCCCTCCAATCACAGGGAACATAACTTTAAGTTAAATGAGATGTTAAAAATGTAGGTCAGGGCCGTGTACACATTAGAAGCTCAGTTTTTGAGGATCAGTGGGGTAATTTCGTCAGATCCAGGTCCGTGTAGGCGATAATACCTCTGAATTCGTAAAAGCTACTTGTGTGTTGCCCCAGGGTTCATTAATGAGCCCAATACACTTCCTCATCTTCATCGATGTTATGGCTTCCCAGTTCTTATGTCCTTTCTATATGTTTACTGATGATGTCAAATTCACCAGATCCAGTGATCATGATGGTCTGTTGACAGACATTTTGAAGCTCATTGAATGCTCACAGGAATGATATCTCCATCCCAATCATATAAAATGTCATATGTTGTCTGAAGCAGTAGACATAGTTACAGCAAATGCAAGTAGCGTCTGAATGGACTTTAAATCAAATAAGAGGGTTAATGATTTAGGTATACACTCAAATCTCGGTACTATGCCACCCGTTGGGACCGAGCAATAGTGGTTTTGTAAAAACGGCTTTATTTTCTCAAGTCCATCATTTATTTGCTCAATCGATCAGTCCAAAGCTCTCAGAAATCGTCGGCTGACGCATCTTCTTTCGTCGGATCTCGTTCATCTCGTTGTCTAGCCGATCACACGCTTGCATCAGTCTCGTCCAGGTTGAAGACATCATCTGCAGAGAACTGCCTGAGTAAGGGTCGGAGAACCTGCTGCTGCCAATCAATAAGGGATTGGGAATCCACCGCTCCAGTTTTCCCCTGCACTATTTTGAACGTGACGCCATTGCGCTTCTTGAAGCTGTCTAACCAACCGTCGCTCGCCATGAAGTCTGGGATGTGCATCAGCTCGGCCAGTTTTATCGCCTTCTCCTTGATCAGACCGCCGCGGACAGGCAGATTCAGTCCTCTTGCTTGCTTCAGCCACATCAGCACTACCTCCTCAAACTTCGGGTCGTGAGGCTGCGTCAGCTTTATGCGCTTCTAAACTCCAGCTTCGATTGCAGCTTCAATTGCATCCTTCTTGCTGAGAATGCCCTTCACGGTGGTTCTCTCAACTTCGACGCCCCATTTCTTGCTAATCTTCCTCGCCAACTTGGACTGATTCGGCTCCTTCTTCGCAGCATCGATGATCTCGAGCTCCTCCTTCAGCGTAAAGTCGGTTCGCTTGCGTTACTGAGCTGACAATATGGACTGAATAGTTTGAAAAATAACGATGTCACTGTTATGAGTGTCTGTTTGAGCGCGCGCTTTCGTGGGCATATCTATCGATACCTAAAGCAAGAGTAGGAAAGAGGCTTGCTGTTGTGCGTGAGGTGATTGGTTTGTTGTAGCTGGCGTCAGGGAGAAACATCGCGTGTTTGACCTTGAAACCGGCTGACTTATGCGTAAAATGCGCAAAAATGCACTTTTAAATAGTCACAGAAAAGTGGCATAGTAACGAGAGTAGGGAGTGGCATAGTAAATTTATTTTGTATTGAATTTTGTCGGGACCGAGCAAAAGTGGCATAGTAGCGAGAGTGGCATAGTACCGAGATTTGAGTGTAGTCGTAAAACCGGACTTTAAATGGGCTGCGCCATGTGCCTCCGATGCTCAACGAGCTAGATTGGAACTCTTTAGGCGTAACTGTGTTCTGGCATTAAGAACTTCTGAAGCCTGTAACCCTTTATATACTGCGATTTTCATGCCGCATTCAGAATACTGCGTGCAAGCTTGGATTCCTTTATTTCAAAAATACACATCACTACTAGGTGGAATCCAAAGTTTAGATACCGAAAAATTTAAAGGTATATATGTGAAACATTACGAGGAATATCTATTTTCCTTAAGCCTTTTCTCACTTCGGCGTATACGGGGGGACCTAATAGACACCTTCAATATCCTGAAAGGCTTAGACGACGAGGGTTGTCAAAACCTGTTCTTTAGAGCGATCAAGTAATGATAGTTGAGAAAAGAATCGCGCTATGCCCAGGATTGACGAGGGACAATTATCATTTCTTCCAAATTTACAATTAGAAATTTTAGTAATCCTTGGCAATTGAATGGTTGTCGCAAGTGGCTTCAACAGCTTATATTGAAATGCGCTTTGTGTCAATTTCCGAGACCATATTCTTCACAGCAGCGATATGCGCAAAAGGCAATCACAGAGTTTTCATTCCTGTCTTGCGTACCTCGCTTCGTGAGATCAAGATTGTGCATTTTATAATAATAATTTGAATTGCTGCTCGTAACTGCATAGTTGACAAATACTTCATACACATTAAATTCTCCTCATAAAAATTAAATTAAAAGAATATAGTTAATATTCGCTTTTTCAAATGTACCTCAAACAGTTGTGCGACGCTGATACGAGGCTCAAATCATTAATTATTTCATTTAGTATTATATACTTAAAAATGCATAGCATTCTTTCAGGTTCATATAATCCAAAAATACAGATTCAGAAGAAATTATAACAAAATAATGCATTTGAAAAAATTGAAACATGAACATACAAGCGCAAATTGTTATTCATTTTTTAAACTGGAAAATGATATTCTCTCACTACATGGTGGGGGTGTATGTGATGGAAATAACAACGCAATTAAATCAGTGTTTTTAAAAATTTTGACACGGACCTTTTTTGTTATCTGTAAAATATATCCAACCTTTTGATTATTTTTACCTACCTGGTAATTGTGGTGGAAATATCCGACGGTGTCGCGCAGTTTACTTCATATCTACCTGGAGAAAATATCACTGCCTTGTGAACACTCTTGTTTTGTTTGACCACCCTCCAAATAGCAGATGGAGCGACAGTTGCCCCGGGAATCAGCAAGATTGAAATTAATCTCTCAATTCAAAATACGTGTTCATTTATAGGTAAGCATGTGTAGACGTTTTCTGAAGAAGTAGTTGCTGTCTAGTATAAAACAAATTAGGACGTTGTCAAATAACTTCAATGTAATGGTTACTTTAATTTTTAACAACTTTATTCTTAATAGAATATTCTATCCACCTGTTCACCTGTATATAACGTTTTGGGAAATATAAGGACAAAACACCTGTGCAAACCTCTGGTAGAGCAAATACAGTCCTTGGCTGCTGAACGTAGATTGCGTCGCAGGCATTCATCTGACGCCGATTTACCGATTACTTAAAATCGTTGTGAGTTCAGTCGGAGAGATTGCCAATTTAGAAACGGAATGTTGTACCATTCTTAAAGCAGCAAAGCATGAAGATCTCGTGCGCTTCTGATGTACATCCATGGTCGACAACTGTGATTTCTTATTATATAGGGAATATAATGGCGCTTCGTTGTTACTATTTCATTGAATGAACCTCCTAAATGTTTGTCTTTGTTTTATTCCGCGCAGAACCACCAGTTATCTTCTCACCATGGCCTACTTAAGGATTTCAAATTGCATTACATTTGCATTTTTGATTTATAATTAAATCGTAATCACGTAACACTTTACTGAGAAAACACATGAAGGATGGTTGTAACAGATTTCATATAATGATTTGATTTTTATTTTAATCTACACTTGTATAAACGTTCTCAAATAGCTTGTCGTCTTAAGTCTTTGGAAAAAAATTCATCTTATTATATTGAAGATTTCGTCTTGAGAATCCACCGAGCTACTTCGAATAGCAAGTAATTTGAACTTGGACACAATTTGTCTTCAGGCAATTAAGCCAACACTAACACTAACTAAATCAGCGAACTTGTAATTAGCAATTGGCAGTTTCGATGCGCTGCTCTTTCCATACTAAAATTGTTATAATAAGAGAATAGAATATACTGTGCATCAGCCTCTGAAGCAAAATGAATAAAGGATTTGTCTGTATCTCGTATCAAATGCTATATCACGTAATCTCATTAAACAATGAAAATCGCAGCAAAAGTATAAAAACTCTCATTGCGAGATTTCGTTGATTGATAAAACATTATGTTCATATGGATCTTTGTTTTCTATCTACGCGTTATGTGAACATCTCTAGCCAAAATACTGTACGAAGGAGGCATCAATTGTTGTATTCATGATAGTATAATCGAAATTATAAACCCAAAATTTATAAAAACAATCTGTTAGAGCATATTCCCGGCAGCTTTTCACTTGGGGGATAAACGTTTCGTTAGAACACAGGCGGTAGCCTGAACATGGAACGTGCTACTTAATATCGTTTTCTGTTCTGAATAATCATGATACTTCTGATTCCTATGTGAAAAACTTTACCCACATGTGCTCTAACCGATTCTTTTCAAATTACGTTTTCAGAGAAATGACAATTTAGTCGCTCCCAAACATCTATCAAATATTTCGAGTCAAAAATAATTAGTTGATATATGTACCGAACCTTTCCTTTCGACTCGATGTTCGTTGAGGACGATTTGGTAATTCGAATTCCATCTTTGAACCAATCGATTTGAGTGGGTGTGTTTGCAGCAATTTTTGTGTAATCGCACGAGAGAAGAAAGCATTTTCCAATCACAAATTTCTCATCTGGAGGTTTCGTTCGAAATTGAGGTTTACTTTCATTTTAAGACATACGCGTTGAATTATGGTGACGATGCGGAAGGAAACCTAATAAAAACAATCAGAAATTTTCAAACATTTTCATAAAGTGAGTGTCAGAGACAACTGGACAGTGGACTGTGAGACGATCTTACCCTCGCACATAAATATCATACTACTGTTTCCAACGTCTTACACAACTTCGAACTCACAACAAATTCTGATCTCAAAATTAACACGGGAATTTTTCCGGTGTGTATTGCATTTAATTCGCTAACTGATATTTTAATAAACTAAACTACTTTAGCATTATTTCAGTATATACATTAATATTATGTTTTTTATCTTTTGGATATTGCCATCTCTTTTGGCTTATTATTATTCTGCCACACTTCAGAAATAAGGTCCTATCCATAATTGTCAATCCTTTAATTTTTCTTATTTGTAATTCAAACAAATAATCGTTGTAAAACTAAATATGTTTCTCCACGATAAATGTTCAATCTTTAAAATTATAATGTAAACATTAGTGGGATTTGAAATTGAAATTTTGAAATTTTTTGGGTGCATGATTATTTTAAGTTGCAAACAAGCTTGAATGAATATTGATCACAAAGAAGCATTCATAATAAAGATCCAGAAAATTCTTTACATCAATACATCCTCGTCTTTAGACAAGGATGGTAGGAAAAATACATCGAATTTGAAGTAAAATTATGTTTTTGATCAAAAAATCCATGTCGTTCAATCAAACGAGATCTCATTTTTTGAAGTAATCAAATATATACACCGCCGTGGTGAGTCCATACAATGATATGAGGAACGAAACACAGTGTTAAACCATGTTTGAAACATCAGACAGTTTAACATTTTTTGCGATGGATTGTATAGATTACGTTCAATTAGCCTTGAAACAGCGGGAAAGCGGTAAACAAAGATAAACAATCATGACAACGTTATGTAGGGTTCTTACAAAGAACCACGATATTAAATTACAGAATCACAGAGTTATTCCTGGCCAAGCACTCGAGGCGCATATAAAAGACCAATGTTTTGTGGTGCTCG
>JACCGJ010001736.1:51018-61679 GCA_013407085.1 Atriophallophorus winterbourni
GTGTGTAAGGGACGGGGATGAGAGCACTAAAATACATTCGTCTTTTATATGCGCCTCGAACGCTTAGCCAAGATACACCTTGTGATTCTACATTCAGGCATCATGTTTCTTTGAAAGAACCCTTTATAACAGTGGCATACAAGTTTAACTTTTTTTACCTTTTTTCATAGTTTCAACTCTCTCTGAAGCTCATCTTAGTGTCTCCACCTTATAACGGCAAACAGCCAGAAACCCGTAGCCGTGTGTAACGAATGGGGATTTGAGCACCACAATACATTCGTCTTTTATATATGCGTCACGAGCGCTTATCCAGGAATCACTTTGAGATTCTGGATTTGAACATCGTGGTTTTTTGTAGGAACTCTATATAACAGTTGCATACAAGTTTAACTATGTTTACCGGTTTTCGACCGTTTCAATGCTGACTAAACCTGATCTTAATGTCCCCACCTGATGACGCAAAAAGCCAGAAACCGTTAGTGGTATGTAAGGGATGGGGATGTGAGTACCAACATACATTCGTCTTTCATATGCGCCTCGAGAGCTTAGCTCAGAAACACTTTTTGATTCTGCATTCAGACATCGTTTTCTTTTTTAAAAACCTATATAACACTGGAATACAAGTTTAACTTTTGTTTACCGCTTTTAAACTGTTAAAACTCTCACTGAAACTGATCATACTGTTTCCACACGATTACGGCAAACGTGCAGACACCGGTAATGGTGTATAATGTATGGGGATGTGAGCACCATAATACATTGATCTTTCATATGCCCCTTGAGCGCTTTGACAGGAATCACTCTGTGATAATGTATTAGAACATCGTGGTTATTTGCTAGAACCCTTTATAACACTGGCATACAAGTTTAACTTTGTTTAACGCTTTTCCACTGTTTGATGTTTCACGGAAACTGATCTTAGTGTCTCTATCTGATGACGGCAAACAGCCAGAAACCGTTAATGGTGTATAATGGATTGGGATGTGAGCAACCAAATACACTGATCTTTTATATGCGCCTCGAACGCATGCCCGGAAATCAATTTGTGATTCTGGATTTGAATATCGTGGTTCTTTGTAAGAACCCTTTATAACAGTTCCATACAAGTTTAACGTTGTTTACCGCTTTTCCAGTGTTTCAAGGCTCATTGAACCTGGTATTAATGTCTCCACCTGATGACGTCAAAAATCCAGAAACCGGTAGTGGTATATAATGTATGGCGATGTGACCACCAAAATTCATTCAAGTACGGACAGTATGTTCGGGAGCCGCATGCGTTTTAAACATTGGAAAAAAATTTAAAAACACATTCCTCTCGTATGTCTATGTTGGATAAGTACAGTTTCACGAAACTGTGCTATCAAATGAGCCCATACTCATGCAGAAAGTGTTTAAACCCATGATTATGAACCAAAGCTCGTTTGTATTGATTTTCATTACGCACACACGCAGGGCCAATTTCGTGCTGTACGCAATCATCGGTTGTGGACAGAAGGAAATAAATGTAAACAAAATCCGTCAATATGTCTATGTAGGGTATGGTTGTTCAATCACATGAACCCACATTCATGTTGACAAAGTTCAAACCGATGAGCATGAACAAATGCTCGTTTACATGCATTTAAATTTCACACACTCACACGTCAGCTTTCCTGTTGTCTGCAAACCTCAGATATGGACATAAGGATTATGATCCGCAGGCGCTTGAAACATTAGACAAAAGGAAATAAATATCAATTGCATCCCAATGTAGGATAAGGTTGAAATGACCAGCCCACAGTGTAATCATATGAGTCCATACTCACGCAGAAAGTGTTTTGATCTTATGACCATGAAACAGATATCTCATTTACTATCATTTCCGTCACGAAATAAGCCCACGACCGGTTTCGTGTTGTTTGCACTCATTTGGCTAATAGGAATGATAAACAAATTTTTTTAATGAAACTGTTTGATATACGTTGTTTAGTCACATAATCACGACCTCATACCCACATGCGTTGAACCCTTAATGATGAATAAATAGAAACATGAAACATTTCCATGCATTTCAACCACACACACATACCAAGACCGGTTTTATGTTGTTTGTACTGATCCGGATGGGACGATAGTGTAAGTACCCCCAATGGTTTGAACAGCGCAATTAATGTGAACAAGTTGCACTTTATGCCACTGTTGGATAAAGTTGGTATGACCAACCAGTTCAATCACATGAGGCCAAACTCATGCATACGGTTGGGTAATCCAATGACCCGATAAAAAACTCATTTGCATGCATTCACATCAAACACACACAAACCACGACAGATTTCGTGCTTCTTGCAATCAAACGCTAGTTACAGTTCGTTGACAAATCGCTTACAATTGATACAGTTAAATAATGTCTTATGTACTGGTTATGAGAAACAGTGGTGTCGGGTGATCAACTAGAAAGACCAATCCTACTGAGACAGAGAACTGAACTACATAGGGTATTTATGAAACGTCCAATCCAAGTTTCAGCACAAAAGTTCGCTTGTCTTAGATCTGGATTATACCAGTGATTGTATTTAGAACTTAAAGGGCTGTGCGAAGTAAGCGTGCATAATAGGAAAACGCATGCTCGGATAAGGATATTGAGACCTAACGTTACAACATCCCACAGCAAGCAAACGCACGGTTCGGATAATGACATTGCGGAGGTCGCACGTGTGTTCGGTGTGGCCGCCTTATAAAATGGCTAGAGGAGTATTGTGAACCGTTGTCGAAAACGATGGTGTTCCGTATGCCATGTTGACTGAAGATTCGCATCATTGTATTGAAGGTAGCAGTTACTGTTGGTGGGTTCACAATGGCGATTTCTTGCCATTTTGAATGAGCGCCAACCAAATTTAGATAGGAAACATAAGAAATTGGACGTGCAAAAGGAAAATGGATTTGATCCCCGGGTGGGAATCTAAGCGGCGATGAAATTGGTCGATGACGAGTCTGGATTTCGCAGCTTGTTTTGCACCTAGAGCAAGAACGAACCTCATCTACGATATACAGTAGAACCCACCTACAACGAACTCGCTTTCAACGATTTCCCAGTTTGAACGAACACACCATGATTTCCCAAATAAATTCCTTCGTTGTATGCCTATTTAAAACATTCGTACAACGAATCTGTTCGTTACGAATCTCGCCTTTTACGAAAACTGTACACTTTCGCGACTGCTATGTTTGTTCAATAAAGTACATACACACAAAGCTCCGTCAAGTGTGGCCTGCAGTGCACTAAGAATGGAACTGACACACACAGCCTTGCGCGACACAGGCGGCCTAGCCTACAGTGTGCTAACTGACTCGCTCGCACGCACAAAAATTCTCTTCAGCTGGTAATCACAGACTCATGACAAATTGCAATCACTCAGGCAGACAAAGCATTCCCTTCTTACAGTTACACGATAGCTGACAGTCAACGAAAACTAGAGCAGTTTAGCCTAGAGAAAAAAGGGAACTTTTAGCCAAAGAAAAAAGCGACGAATTCAAGCTGATCGTGCTAGATGCCATGTTCATCGCTATAAACGCCTGGAGAAACGTGTCGGAGGACATAATAGCGAATTGTTCCCGACACGCTTCCACATCAGTCTTGGATACTTCCACGCCTGTGCTCGAAAATCCAGAAGGATGGCTGTCTGATGTTCATTTCGAGGAGTACGTGAATTTTAACAATGACATTCAAACCTCTGGTGACCAAAAAGTGTCAGAAATTGTCCAAGATTTGATGAAGTATCAGTCTGATACAAATGATGGAACAGCCGCAGTGCAATTGTCGGACGAATACAGTGACACAGAAGTCATAGCTTTGTGTGTGATATATGCTAGGAGTGCCCTTGATCTTAGCAGGAGATTTTTTAAAATAGAAGGAAGAGACGTCGAAAGAGAACTTGAGTTTGTGGAGAGAGAGATCGAGGCGAAGTCAAAACTGAAACAAAAGTGCATCGCCAGCTACTTCATGAAAGCGTGAGATTGGACTGTCAGTGTGTGTGCAAGATGTTTTTACTACTTCGTTTTAGAATAAATTTACTATTATTAACATGAACTTAGATTTAATGTTGTGATTCGTGTGGTGTGGCATCATCTATTCATCAAATGGATTACACGCATGCAGAAACACAAAAAGGTAAGACATTCTTCACTTCTTTATTGTTTACACGTGTACAGAAAAACGGCGGCAAAATCACATGTATGACAATGCGTTTTACTTGCAATGAACACCGCTTTTAACGAACATTTTACTCTCCCCCAGCGATTCGTTGTACCCGGGTTCCACTGTATATGTCTATGCCAGATCAGAAGATTAGAGTTCTTGCGATCGCTTATATTCCACCGATTTCGTGGCGAAGCAGATGGAGTTGTCTGAGTACTCGGAAACAGAGAGAAAAAAGGATTATTAAACGGTCAGTGTACATGAGGAAATCATTAATGATTAAAAGGGATCGACGAAGTTTCGAGAGGGCCAAAAATGGGCTATCTCTATTAGTCTGTTGCCATTACTTGCGTCTCTATTAGGTGGCTCTCCGTTTTATTTTTGTCTAATTTCGTTTCCTTCTTAATATCCAAAATTGTGACCACGAGTTCACTGACCGCATTATATAATTCACGAACGAATGTTCGCTCAGCGATTTTAACACACATATATATGGGGATTCGGGATCGGTCGCAGAAGAATTACCACCTTCCTCTTTAGATTAGGCATTCAAGCAGCTTACATACACTTCATATTCATAGGACATGGATGAAAGCTTCCAGTCGCCAATTTGCTATGTACTGGATAGTAGAAACAGTTGTGTCAGGTGTTCAACTAGTTGATACGGGAGACCAGAAAACGGGATGGTTAGAATTCGACCAAGCCGAGACTGAGGACACTGGTTTGCATTGTCTAGGGCTGATTCCGTTAAGCGTAAGACAACGCATGTTCGGATAAGGATATTTAACAGGTCGCATGTCATTTAGTGGGTTCGCCTAAACCAAACAGAATTTAAAACACGTTTTCCTATTATGCCGCCTTTGAATAAGGTTGGTAGGATCAAACTGTTTAGTCGCCCTATAACAAACGCAAGCAGATTAACGTTGAACCCAAGACCAGGAACAAAAAATTAAAACACTTTCATGTACATGCATTCCAATCATATGCGCATACACCACCGGTGTGTGCTGTTTGCACTGATCATTTGTAGAATGTGCAATCAATTTCCGAAATGGCTTGACATATTGGAAGAATGGTAAATAATGTACGATTATGTGCTATTGATTGATAAACTTTATACGAGAAACACATTCGATCACATAAGCCCACAAAAGTGTGGACAAGGTGATGTATATGAAACAACTCCCATTTTGCAAGCACTTCCATCACGTACACATACAGGGTTTAATCTGTTATTTTGATAATTGTTTTATTACTTGCATTTTCACATACACGACACACTCGGTCTCCTACTATTTGCAAATCATCAGTTAGTTCCAGTAGAATCAGAATACACATGCTATTGAAACCGTTGAACAATGGTTAACAAGTTGCGCATATATGTCAATGTTGAATAAGGTATGTACGAATAGTCTTTTCAATCACATGCGCCCACAAAAATTTTGACAGATTTCGAACCCAAACCATGAACAAAAAAGCTAATGTGCGTGACTTTCCATCACTCAAAAACTCACAGACAGGATAATTGCTGTTTTTACTGATCAGATAGAGACAATATGATCAGGATCTGCATAGGCTTGAAACAACGGAAGAAAGGTAAAGAAATCGTTCTTGTATTCCACTCTTTGCTAAGATGGTCGGCCAACCTGTTCAATCAAATGACGTCACACTCATACAGACAAGATGTTAACCCTGTACCTTGAACAAAACATCTCAATGTGCATGAAATTCAAACACGTAAACAGCACAAATTCGGTTTAGTGCTGTTTGCACTTATCAGGTTGGATGGTAGGATCAGGATTTGCATGCGCTTAAAACAGTGAAGGTTAAACATGTTCGCTTCTACGCCACTGTTGGATACGTCTGGTTCGATCATCCAGACCAATCACGTTAGCCCATACTCATGAAGGCAAGGTTGAAATCAATGACTATGAGTAAATAAGCAGAAATGCTTTTATTTCCATACCACATAAATTAAAACTGGATACCTGCTCTGTCACTCCTTGGATATTGACAGTATGGTCAAATCATTTGACCGTTTTTATCCACGATAGCAGTTATCGTGGCTAATTCCTATCAACATTCAACGTTCGCTCGAGTTTCCTTTGTAAACTAATTTGTAAAGGGAGACGCGATAAGAGCAGGGTTAATACAACTCTAAGTATTTAAGTTAAAATCATTTGGATTCGGTTTGCTGAGCTCAACTATTAATGAATCATTTAACAATCGTTCAATCTAGCCTATGGGGCCCCCTTGTGTTTCATAATTTGAGTTAAATAAGTACGAGTTATTGAAGGGATAGAGAATGTTACGGTAGTTCCATTGGAATATCAAACGTACAACCAAAATCTCAAAAGTTGCATATAGTTCGGTTGACAATTTTAATTTCAACATGTTTTATTTTGAATAACATTCACAAACATCCTGGAGAACAAATTTTATTGATAGCAATGTAATGTGATTTATATACACTGAATTTGCGTGGCTGCTTGGTAATTCCATTTTTGTGTTCCATTATCTTAGTAATGATTTATCTGGATGTTTGCCGATATATACTCTCGAGCAAGCGTCACAGTTGAAATTATATATACGCGAATCTTTACGCAGATTGAAAGTGCCTTATCCTTGAGATGCATAAAAAATTCGGAGCCTTCTAGCTTTTTTATAAATTAATGGTATACGTGCGTTATTGAGGATTCGACATATCCACACTGGCGCTTACTAAACGTAATGTATAAAAGCTGTTGTACCCAAACGTTTTTTTACAAATTTCATTAGGCATTTAATTAGGCTCTTACGGTGACCATTATCGGCAAGCTGACAAATACCTTCCTAATGAGCTCGCTTTTTATCGGTGGCATCGCTTCACAATTACTCAAATTTATAGAACAGAGATTTTCAAATGAATTAAATAAAATTGGGAGTGCGCTGATGATTAACGCATGGCCGAATCTATGTCGATTGACTTACGATAGACCATAGTGCATGGCCCCTGCGCAAAGATGACACGCTAAATCGTGAAGCGTTCCATATTTTTGTTTTCAAGGTTATCAAAGCCCGGGCGGTTTTGGGGATAAGCTCTCAATTCAATGAGTGCTCTAATGGCACTCGTCGCATATAGCCTTTGACAACCAAGTCCAGCTCCGGACTTGCACGCCTGGTCTAGAGTGACCCTGCGAAACTGCTTCCACTGACAGGAGAAAGGGCGAAGGTGGCAGACTGGCGCCTCAAAACCAGGATGCTTCGGGCAGGTGGAGCTCGTGAGTCCATGAAGGCAATCCACCAGTGGGAAGCAAAATCCGCTATCCTAAACCTCCACTGCCTAGTGGCTACATTCAATCAAGGAAAAGGCTTCAGAAGTCAACCTCGAGGAAACTACCGTATCCGGAGTCCCGTTAGGCAGTCCGAAGTTTTACTCTAGTTCGCCCTGCTAAATCCGGCGACAGCATCGTTGTCCGGACGTAACAACCTAGCTGTTTCTTTGGTTCGGGTGGTGCCGTTGAGAGGGAGCACTTTTTACATATACAACAGCTAGTTCTCCACTTTGAAATGCTCTGGTGTACATCACAACGCGCCAATCGAGAGGACACTCTATTTCGCTTTCGCGGAATGCTTTCATTAGGTGTATGGGAATTAGGAATCAACGGACAAGCAGACTACTTTTTCCGCACCAGCGAAACGAACTAATAAAAATCAAAAGACATTTCTGAAACTGGGAACCTGTAACGTCGGTCCATGCTTCCTGTATTTCATGACGACTTCGCGAATATCAGAGGCGTAGGAAAATCTGCTGTGATTAACAATGAGTCCAAGAGACTGAATGTCGACGTGGCTGCCCTGCAAGAGACGCGATTACCTTACACTGATTTACTAACAAAAAGAGATAACACATTTTTTGAAAAGCAAGGGGTTCCGGTGAGCCTCGACTTCCCGAGTTCGGTTTTCCGTCCAAAACGACCTACTAAAAAACAAACAGAACCAAACAGCAGCGGGAGCGAACGGATTTGGACTCTGAAGTGCATAATGGGTATCATTACGTTGTTTAACGTTCATGCACCGACGCTCTCTGCGACGCCTGCTGAGAAACACGCTTTATATTACAACCTCGTAACAGTCCACGGAAACTTGCCACAAAGAAATTGTGTAGTGGTATTGGGTGATTTTAATGCTAAAGTTGGTGCAGATTACGAGTCTTGACAAAACTATCTCGGAAGGTTCGGTGTAGGTAAAACCAATGAAAATTGACAACGCCTTTTAAAATTACGCACACGGTTCAGTCTTTGTGTCAGTAATACCTTTTTTTTTAAACAAAACCACAGCATAAGGTCTCTTGGAAACATCCTCGCTTAAGCATTGGCATAAGCTTGATCCTCTCGTTGTTTAGCGCAGTAATAATGGAAGCCTGCTTCTCAACACATCATATTAAAGCGCAGACTGTGACATCGATGATTCACTCATCTGTACAAAACGGAAGCTTCCCGTCACGAGATTTCACCGCACCAACTTTTCTGGTAAGCCTGGAATTGACGTTTCCCGCATGTGCGATTAACAAACGCCTTCGCAGCCGAGTTTAGGAAGACAAACCTACTCGAATTCATTCAAAAAACTAGGAATCGATAAAAAACTGCTTATGACGAGTCGCACTTTCCACTTTTGGTCCGAAGAAAGCTCGAACGAGCGACTGGTTCGAAGCAAAAGCTTATAAGAGGACTGCTGTGTTGAATTAGAAACGGTCAGCATTCTTGAGGTCCAAAGTTATGCCAACAGATGAAAATATACGATTTTTAGGAACACCTAGAATTAAGGTACAACAGACTGCAAGACGATGCAAAATGAGTATTGGACTGAAATTAGTACACAATATCCAAAAAGCTGCGGATACTGGAAATTTGCACGGTATGCATGATGTGATCAAGAGAGCCACTGGTGCAAACAAACTTGAAACGGCTTCTATTGAGTCTGTATCTGGTGACTCGGTTGTGGACGAAACTCAGCAAATGGAAAGATGGATAGAGCACTTCTCCTCTCTCTACTCTATGGATTGTATGGTTTAACCACATGCACTTGAAAATGTCGAGAGGTTGTCGACTATTGAATATCTAGATACTGTCCCTACTCTTGATGAGCTAAATAGACTATATATATATATATATATATATATATATATTATATATATATAACATGGCTGTCAATACCACATGTAACGTCTGTGACGCAAGTAAAGCGTATTCCACCCGTTTCTTAGTTCGACAAATTCAAAACCACAATTCGGATGTTATACGGTACTGTATTTAGCAACAATTACAACAACAATAATTACACAAACCTCAACTCTATAGGAACGTACAGCAAACAGTGGAGCCAAAATACTCCAGAATCAATTATATCAAATGCAAACAAGTTCAATGACGACCTGAGATATAAATAGAATGAAAGGAGTTACCAAATTGCCGTCCAAAATGTCTATCAAAGACAAGACACCCAAAAGTGGTGTCAAAATACAAGCCAAATACAAGTGCCTAAAATGGCAACCAAATTCAACAACAAATGACCGACAATGGCCGAAACGAACAATTAAAACAAATAATTGACCAAAAGCGTGTAAAGAAATAATTTACAATAACAGAAATAATTACAAAAAGAAATGTTTTATATCAAAATACTGTAGGAAAATAAAACACAAGCAAAATCTATTTCACAAAATTAAAGTTTTGTAACTAAGTTCAAAATAAAAGGAATGTTGAAGGGAAAGGAAGAATTTCAAACTACTTCGAACCTTACACCACACTTTACGTAATCTTTGGAGAAACAATGTCGAAGCATATGAACACCAAAGACCCATGAATGACTGATCCTATTGTATGCGTTTCTAGCTCTAGCTAATTCAGTGTTGTAATGAACTTCAATTCGTTGAAATTTAATGAAAGTTTATCTGCCAGTATTTCCAAACTTACTGGTGACAATTAGGCACAAATTTCCTATACTCAGAAGATGGTAACGAAATAAAATATCGGTATTTTAGTCTGATTTATGTATTCAAATAAGAAAGATCGCATATCCTAGATTGGCAACCATTATGGTTCCAGAATTAAGACAATTTCATGGTACTTGTTTTTACAGAATAATGGAGAAAGATATGATCGACATTGATTTACAATTAGATCCTAAAAACTCTGAAGTATATAATCTTCGCCATAAAAACAAAATATGTATAACGAAAATACACAATCGGGTAAGAAAAGATTTCTTTATTTCTAAATATTCTCGTTTATGAAATTTACTTCTCAATAATATAAGACTGATCGCTTCACTGACTTAGTACAAAAAGCGACTAAACTAATTTTTAACACCGGAACAATAATATAAGATATTTAATATTATTACAACTATAGATTATTTATACTTATAGTGCATTAAAGGCTTTTAGTTTCTTTAGCTAAAAAAATTTCATGTGTCATACAAATTTTTTCTTGAGATTTTACTTTTC